>CABFVX010003024.1:0-23884 GCA_902151425.1 Timema shepardi | reverse complement strand
TGTGTGTGTGTGTGTGTGTGTGTGTGTGAGGCTGAAAATAGATTTTGAGGATTGTATAGGAGTGGACTGTGTGTCAAAATGTCGTAGAGAGAGAGAGAAAGAGAATAA
Organism: Timema shepardi; assembly: GCA_902151425.1. Lineage (NCBI taxonomy): Eukaryota > Metazoa > Arthropoda > Insecta > Phasmatodea > Timematidae > Timema > Timema shepardi. The sequence continues at coordinate 23,776 of CABFVX010003024.1, read as the reverse complement.
TATGACGTCAAAGAAGCTGTAGGGGTCAGGGGATGTGTAAGGGGGTAGAGAATGAGACTAAATGGTCACAAGAAAACTCTTTCCTACAATGGTGAGATAGCTAGCACGTAATGAATAGTAGGATTTGGTGAAAGGAACTTACCGAAAATTCAAACTTATGTTATAACTGTCAATATTAATGTTTCTTTACTTTAATAAGTTATAGTACTATTTTATACGAATTGATATTATATGCCTAAAGTGGTATTTGTTGATCACAAGGCTTGATATTTGAATGTATACAAACTGTTTTAGTAACTGGCAAGTAGGTTTCTTCCAGGTCTTGCCCAACATCATCAGGGCCGTGCCCGGGCCGGACATTGTCTGAAACCCTAATCGCATCCGACCCGGAGACGTAAGCTCCACACTATTTCGTGTCACGGCCGGGCCACACACGTTTTTTTTTAGCAGTTTGCCACAATGTCTCAGCGTGTCAAGTGTTATTTCTATATGTACTGTACATCCGATAGAATAAAATGTTTGCAAATTTTAGCAATAGTGACTTAGGTGTGAAATAATTGTAAAGGAGGATATGGGTTCATAATGCAAGGAAGAATTAAGCCAATGGAAGAAGAGTATCCTCATTAGATAAGAGGATGACTTGCAGTTTTACGAGTATTTTGGAATTACTCCAATCTGGAATCTACGCAACAACTGATTCGAGCCAGGGCAGGGAAAAAGTAAGCAAAATTACTAAAGATGGTGCCCGGGATCATTTTTAACACGTGACGGTGTTGTATGCACAAATGCATTCATTTTTATTGTATTAATTATGAACCGGGTGACGTATGTATCCGGATGGCATTTGGCCCAGACACAGACCCTATATTTTTGGCTTAACTTATATAAAATTATTTAAGAATTAAATAGCCCAAAGCTATTATACTTGTTTTAGTGAGGATTTACTCGCATCTAGATATCATATTCTGAAAATTGAAAAATTACACCTAGACACAGTAATCAAAACCGGTGTAATTTTTCAATTTACAGATTATGTAAAAATAGTTGAATACGTAAGACTTTCTGCAACTAAATTTATAGTGTTAAAGAAATTGAGCCTAATCAGGCGTTAAAATCATAATTACTATACAATTGATTGTGATCTATATTACTTTTGTTTTTCGTCAAAGTTAGTCAATAGTTAAATAATTTAATATTTTAAATACCCTACTAACATACCCACATATCCATAGATAATAACCCTTGGTCATGACAAGATCCTTAGTAAATAGGGCAGGGCCTGTAACATAATATTATAAAGGGGCCCCAAATTTATAAAAAAAAAAGCATATAAATATTAGAATACAGTTAATTAACATAAAAAGTAAATTGATTCAATATTTTAATTTGCTATTTATCCAGCTAAACGTCAGTACGGTACATTATTTAGAAACAGTTCTAGCCTGGCGTAGTTTTGACAAATATAATAAGTATTTACGTGTAATGTAATAAAGTAGTAAAACAACCATTTTACATTTTCACCAGACAAATTTTCAATGTACCTATTTATATTTTTATTTTCTAATGAGATCCCTAAAAAAACGTGGGGCCCTGTTAAGCGTGGGGCCCAAAGCATATGCTACTTTTGCTACTGTGTTAACCCGGCAATGAAATAGGGGTAAAATTAGTTTCTTTATTAAAGCCATCTTTGATTAATTTATTTATATATATAGCACCACATCTTACTACCCATTTTAGCTGTACGCTTATGTAGCCTACTAATTACGCTAATGGTTTTAGGAATGAGGAAGGTTGGAGAGTAGAAAACCATTTTGTAAAATTCATCCACATTACACCCGACCCAGATTTGAGCCTCAATCTCCTCGTCATCGGCAGTCTAGTCTACTGCGAGAGTAGCACCCTAAGCAATTCGGCCACTGAATCGAGTATAAATAAATGTTTTTTACCAAACGAACTCATATAAAATTCAAACAAAATAGTTTAATACACAAATTTAGAAAAGTAAAACTTTGTTGAGTTTGTTTATATTGAAATTGTAAATTATTGTAAATCAGAATGATTTGACAGTTATAAACTTCCTATAACCTCATAATACCCTAACTGCGGGGCAAGTGGTAAACGCGTCACTCTCATGATCTAGTATTGTTCGCCAGTACAGTTGACTGGGATATTGGAGTTCGAATCATATCCATATGTACTGTGATGATTTTTCCTAAACAGTTTACCAATCTCCCTTCTCGCGAATGTGGACTAAATTTTTCCTAAATTTGTCTTATTGCTTCAAACCTATCCTATTAGTAGGAGCTCAGAACTCAACTATACACTCAATACTTAGTTAATACTATGATAATTTACAGTATTAATATGCCTAATTTTACTTCCGCTATTTTAATAATAATAATATTTCAATTTCCTTTATTATAGTGCTGGCCAACAGTCGTAAGACCTATAACAGGCCAGCACTGAAAAGTACACAAGTACCTTACTATATATATATAGGCCATAGGGGTATATATATATATATATTTACACGAGAAAATAAAATAGACAATATAGATAAATAATTTAAATACTGTTGAATAGTTACGAACAAAATAGTAATTAATAATGATAAGAATAAAAATAATAATAATAAATAAATAAAGAGTGGTTAAAAGCAGTAACAAAATGTAAAAAATAAATCAGAATATTGTAAATTTAAATATTATAGGCAGAACCTCTACATGATAAATTATTGATATGGGATTTCCTAAATAACTCTCTGAATGTAGCTTTTCTTTTATGATAGAAGTCTAATTCAAGAAATCTAGAATTGGCGCTATGGAAACAATGACCTATAGGGCTCACCTTATAAGAGCTATTGAGAAAAAATAATGTTGGGCCTACATGATCGAAGGCAAATTTGCAAGAAATTTTGTAATTGAAAATATTAAAAACAAAAAGGGAATCACAATAAAGTCTACGCGCGAAGAGAGTTTAGAGACCTAAGAGGTTTCGAATTATATCATAATCATAATAAATCTGGTTAGTAAAGAATTTATCATAGCACGCAGCGACACATTTTCTTTGAACGTTTTCCAACCTAAGGGAGTCAGTTTAGGTAGTGTAATTCCAAGTAACAGTAGCATATTCTAGGGGGTAATAAAGACACACAAAAAACAGACAACTTTCTTAAATGATGACGTAATACATTTAATAAGTCCAAGTAATTTCAATGATTGGGAAATTATATGGTCAACATGATAGTGTAAGTAGAGTTTACTGTCCAGGAAAACACCAATATCAGTGATATAAAGGGTGCGAACTATGTTTTCTTTGTCCAATTTATAAGTAAATAATAAAGAATTAGTTTTCATAGTAAAAGATATATATTTAGTCTTAGATTTATGAACAGACTTTCCATTTTCAAAAGATCATTGTAGAATACATTTATAACATTTTGTAAATCCATACAATCTCCAATTTATTTGTAAATTGTAAATAATTTTACGTTATCAGCAAAGATTAAATAACTAGATGAGTTAATATATTTACCAATGTCATCAATAAACACATTAAAGCGAAGAGGACCTAAATTAGAAAGAAACCTATGGTATTCCACAAGGGACTAGAAATGTGTTTGAAGTTTGTGAGTTAATTTTGATAGTGAATGATCTTTCATGCAAATAACTGCTAAAACAATTTACATATGAGTGAGAAGGCTAAAATTACCAGGTTTAGAGAGAAAAATAACTTACTATGTTGACATAAGTCAAATGCCTTACTTTGGTCAAAATAAATAGCATCGACCTAACCTTGTGCAGAGACTTGAAGGGCAACATGTCCAAGAAATTTTACTAAATTAGTGACAGTAGATTTATTTTGTATAAAGCCATGTTGATTATTTATAAGTTTTTTAAGGTGGTGAAAAGTATGCTCATGTATGATTTTCTCGAATACTTTGGAGAATATGTTTAGGAGAGAAATTGGTCTATATTACAAGTATTTGTTTTTGTCCCTTTTTTATAAATAGGCATGACAACATATTGTTTCCATGTAAGAGGAAAAGTTTCGTTTGACAGGCTAATGTTAAAGTTATATGGGGTAACAAAGGGCTGAAAATGCTAGCACAGCTTTTAACAATAAAACTTGGAATTCCATCTTTCCCGGGACATCTAGAAGAACTATTTTGTTTTATAGCATTAGCAACATCCAAGGGTGTAATATGGCATGGATAAAAGGGCACGCTAGTTCCAATAACGGGGCAGGGTAAGACAGGAAAGGCTGAATTATAAACAGAATGAAAGTAGGTCCCAAACTCATTAGCAATTAATAAAGGATTATTATTATTATTATTATTATTAACAATAATAATAATAACATGTTTTTAAAATGTATATTGTCAAATATAATAACTTATAGCTACCAACATTAGGACATGCTTGCTCTAGAAACATACTGACGCCATTTACTCCAGAGCTGGGTTCATTATTGAAAAATTATGAGTTAAAATGTTGCATTCATTACACGTTACGTTTGCTCAGAATTTAACGATTCATATTATGCTGAGCGTCCACTAGGTCAGTGGGGCAGATTGTCGTGGTGAGGCGCTGTGCGTAGTTTGCAAGAAGAGGTCCGTCCATTGTAACGCGGTGTGGTGAGGCGCGGTGCGTAGTTTGCAAGAAGAGGTCCGTCCATTATAACGCGGTGTGGTGAGGCGTGGTGCGTAGTTTGCAAGAAGAGATCCGTCCACTATAACGTGGCGTGGTAAGGCGCGGTGCGTAGTTTGCAAGAAGAGATCCGTCCACTATAACGTGGCGTGGTGAGGCGCGGTGCGTAGTTTGCAAGAAGAGGTCCGTCCATTATAACGTGGTGTGGTGAGGTGCGGTGCGTAGTTTGCAAGAAGAGGTCCGTTCATTATAACGTGGTGAGACGCGGTGCGTAGTTTGCAAGAAGAGGACCGTCCACTATAACGTGGTGTGGTGAGGCGCGGTGCGTAGTTTGCAAGAAGAGGACCGTCCATTATAACGTGGCGTGGTGAGGCGCGGTGCGTAGTTTGCAAGAAGAGGTCCGTCCACTATAACGTGGCGTGGTTGAGGCGCGGTGCGTAGTTTGCAAGAAGAGATCCTTCCACTATAACGTGGTGTGGTGAGGCGCGGTGCGTAGTTTGCAAGAAGAGGTCCGTCCATTGTAACGTGGTGTGGTGAGGTGCGGTGCGTAGTTTGCAAGAAGAGGTCCGTCCATTGTAACGTGGTGTGGTGAGGTGCGGTGCGTAGTTTGCAAGAAGAGGACCGTCCATTATAACGTGGTGTGGTGAGGTGCGGTGCGTAGTTTGCAAGAAGAGGTCCGTCCATTGTAACGTGGTGAGACACGGTGCGTAGTTTGCAAGAAGAGATCCGTCCACTATAACGTGGCGTGGTGAGGCGTGGTGCGTAGTTTGCAAGAAGAGGTCCGTCCATTATAACGTGGTGTGGTGAGGTGCGGTGCGTAGTTTGCAAGAAGAGATCCGTCCACTATAACGTGGCGTGGTGAGGCGTGGTGCGTAGTTTGCAAGAAGAAGTCCGTCCATTATAACGTGGTGTGGTGAGGTGCGGTGCGTAGTTTGCAAGAAGAGGTCCGTCCATTATAACGTGGTGAGACGCGGTGCGTAGTTTTAAAGAAGAGATCTGTCCATTATAACTCGGCGTGGCGCGGCGCGAGTTGGTTTTGTCCCCTTCATTCTAGTTCAGTAGGCCAGTCTTTGTGTGGGGTTTTAGCAGTATTAGTGGAGACAGCAATAAGTAGTGACGATGAAGGGTTTTTTCTTTTTTTCTTCTTCTTCATTGGTGGAGGCAGAGGAGGAAGGAAAACACGAAAATGTAAAATGTGGGTTCAAAATTCTCACAAACAGACTTAACTTTTGAAAACACCATCACCTTTTCCCAGATGTACACCGGTTTTTCTGTTAAACATTTCAAAACTGATGGACACCTGTTGACTGATTGCTGATCTGATGATAATGTCTCTCGTGGCTTACCACGAATCCTTCCGAGGGCATTAAAAAATACCGAAACCCGATGAATTCTGATCCTCTCTCCCGTCCATTGGGCTGTTGGAGCAAGCGGAGCGGCGCGACACCGACCTCAACAAGTCCCAAACTTTTTCCAGAGGGGCTCTGTCCCACTCCACTCCGATCTGCTCTACTGACCTAGTGGATGCTCAGCTTAACATCGGTAGCCGAGTTCTCGACAGGAGAAGGGTTAAATATAAAAGCGTTGAGTCATTTTAATGCAAATATTAAAGGATTATTATTTTAAATGACTTACAATAGTGCCTGATATATTATTTGGTGTTCTATCTTTCGACATGTCAGCTTCCTTGTCCAAATTTGAGTCCTCCATCATGTCTTATCAGCAGCTTCATATTTTAGATCCTGAAACTGTATCTTCCTCTCTTTGTTTGGTGTCATCAATCACTTGAATTCTTGGTCTTACTGGTCCCCTTCTCCCATCCTTTTTGCCTTTTATGACATCACTCAATAAGACAATTTTTCGAATAATGTATTCCATTCAGTTGGCCTTTCTTCATATAATCTATCTGCAGAATGTTCCTTTTTCATTTACTTTTTTTAGAACTTCTTCACTAGCCACCCAATCTTCTCACTTAATATTCTCTATTCTCCATCAGCATCACATCTCAAAGCTTCACAAACACTTATTATCCTTTTTCCTCAGGTTCCATGTTTTATCTCTAAGCAAAACTATGCTCATTTAGTAGCAATTAGCAGTTTCTTCCTTCCCTCTAAGTTCGTCGGTAACATTCTCATTGTGTTGGTAGCAATCCTGGCAAACGATATGTTTTACTTCATTCCTTGTGTACAATACGAGTCTGTCACAGTTAATCTAATGCCTACTAAATATTTGAAACGTTCCACATTCTACTAATGCTGGTTTTACACCGCAATGTTCGGTGATTCTCCTTTCTGGGATATCCTTATTACCTTTTATTCACATTACCTACCTACTATACGGGTGAGTTAAAATAACAATTCAATACTACGACAGGCTGAGGGAAAATAGTTTCTATTAGTAGCTGAATTGTTAATACGTCATCTTTTTGAAGTGAAGGGACTGGGTTCAAGCATGGTTCGGACATGAATGTTTGGAAAAGTTGTTTTTCTTTCAGTTAAGTTGAGTAAGAATGTATAAAGTTAGACTGAACTAAATTTATTCTTTTGTTATTTGAATTACACGTTATCCTTGCACCAAATTGTTAACAAAAAAAAATCTAAGATTATAGAAAGTCAAAAATATTGATTATAACAATATTACCCAATATAGCTAAAACTAGCTTTAAAATGATAAACGTATAGAAGGTTGGAGTTTATTTTATTGAGCTAGCTAGTAATTCATAATATATAAACTAATTATAATGATTAAATTAAACACGCGTTTTTGTGTTTCATAGATTTTTCAAGCTACACCTACTGTATCTCATAGACTTATGTGGGTGAAACTTTATGCTAGTTTAGAGGCCGAATCGTTCCACGTAGAGTAGCCCCATGGCTTCTTTGGTGCTGACTGACAGTCCAAAGAAGCCATGGGGATACTGTATATTACTCTTATGGTGACAGCTTACGTTCTTACCTCGATATGCTCCACCATGGCCCTATCAAATAAACGTCACCACAGTGGAAATAAGCAAGACAGGCTTGCTACCAGTTCGATTTATACACTTATGTACTAATTACGCTAATAATTGTGAGTGTTGAGGAAGGTTATACTATAGGAAATGTACCTGCATTTGCGTGGAAAACTATTTTGTATAAACTACCCTCAGTACACCCGGCTGAGATTCAAACATTGATCCCCCGTCATCGACAGTCTAGTCTAATGCGATCATAGTGCCTTAAACCATGCGGCCACCAAAACGGGTAGTTACTGTTTAGGCTAAACTAAGTGTCTGAAGTATACTGGCATATAGGTGAATGCTTATTCTGATGCACTGATGGTTACAAACATTCAAATTACTCTAAGGGAAGTATAAATATACCTTTCTTGAGTCAATAATGATTTTTTATTTTCCCAAGTTTCGGAATTTTGCGCATCTATTGAGTGATTCTTTTATAGATTGTTGATGTTTGAAAAAATGTAAAATTAAAAAACACAAATGTTGTAATGAAAATAAATGTAATAAATAACTAGGTATATGAAAGTTAAGACTTAGATAAGTTGAACTAGAAAATTATAAAATTAATTTATAAATCAAGAATTTAATAAAGAAGTTGATGTGTTAAGTGAAATTGACAAGCAAAATATGTAAATTTGCTTAGATAAAAAATGTATAAAGATATATAGTGTATGATCTGAACAATTACATAAAATTACAATGCATCATCAACTAAAATATAATGCTCAAACGAGTTGATGTATAGTCTTAAAACATAAGTTGACACATTACAATATTAATAAAAAATATGATATACAATATATTGATATATGAAAAATGTTCTTAAGTCCAGATTTGTGTTTATAAATAAAGAATAAAAATTAAGTTAACATCTGCCAAACTGATTTGAAAATTAATTAAATTATTTGTGTAATGTTGAATGATCTAAGTGTTATCTGTCTGTGTCCCATTACTCCTTTTTGAAATCCAGCACAAGAAACAGTCTGGATTACTTCATTCCGACATGTTTCGGTACTATGATACCGTAATCATGGAACTACAAATGAAATTAAAGAGGGTATGGAGATAAATTAAGATTATAGTTAATATAAGAAGTATTGTGAAATAAGATTAATCTGTTAAAATAGTAAAGATAAATTATTAAAACAAACAAACTTACTGATGTCGTTGTGAAAAACATGCTGTGTTGTTACGACAGCTAGATGTTAACTAAATAAAACTAAATAACGGGTGGTTGGGATGGAGAATATGTGGGTCAAAACAAAAAACGTGTGACAAGCAAACTATAAAGAGGTAAATTTTAAAAACACGGTGTAAAAATACTAGTATGTGAAAATACTATTGAACAATTTGAGTATTGAGTGATATGTGGAATCAAGTATAGATAAAATATTCTAAATGAATATGGAGAAGAATTATAAGATACTAATCTTCTCTACTCCGGCTTGAACGGGTCTTTTTTCTACGTGAGGTAGGGCAGAATATATGAAGTTACAGGATTTTGATGTTTTTGGGTAAATGTTTTATTGTGTTTACAATAATTTGATTTGAAAATTGTATCTGTTAATTGAGAATGGATTTTTTATTAAATAACGCTGTTTGAATGAAGAAATTCTCAGCTCTGTTTAATTTTGTACCTTTATGAGAGAAGTGAAGAGGTTTCATGCATTAGTCTATTAGTATGGGTTGGTGGCATGCATTTTTTAGATGTCTGCAAATTTTGATTTGGTTCTATTGTATTTAAAATCAGAAATGTGTTTTTATAGCGAACCATAAAATTTCAACCCGTCTGACCTAGGAAGATACAATTGCGTTCACATTTGAGTTGATAAACTCCATTTTTACTGTGATTCTAATTTTTATTTAAATTACTGTTACTAATATTTTCTTAATTGTATTATTAGTGGTAATTATTGGTAAAATCAATAGTTGGATTGTGTTTTTTGTTAATGTTTGTGATACGATAAGTTTCAGGACCATTGTAAGTGAATTTAATCATTTTTTTCTTTTAATTTTAGATGTTTTGGTTTTAATTTGTAATGATAGTAGAGAAGTTATTCGATATTAGTTGTTGTTTTTATATAATATTTTGCAAATAGTGGAGTGAGAATAACCATTATTTGTGTCTATTAGTTTGATAGTATTTAGTTCAGTTTTGTAACTTGATTTTCTGGGTAGGATATTCAGTAATCGATGAATTAGGCTATAGAACGGCAAGTTTATGAAAAGTTGGATGATTAGAATCATTGGGGATGATTGCGTCAGTATGAGTGGGATTCCTGTATATTTTGTAGACTAATTTGCTATACAAATTTTTAGAAATATTGAGGTCTAAGTAGTTAATACTTTCATTCATTTCATTCTCAATAGTGAAAGATAATTTGAGATGTATATATTGAGCCTATAAGAAAAAATGTGAGTGTTAAAATGGCTTTGGAACACTGACGCTGAATGACACTTGCTCGGAGTGACACTTGCGTGAAACGACCCCTTATCCAACGAACTTGTTTGACACTCCAGATCGAGTTGTGACGCTTGCCCGGAATGACCTATTTTTTATTTTTCTCTCTTCTTATATATTTTTATTCTAAGAAACTCTTAGCCGATAAAATATCGTTTCCAGGGAACACCGCGTGGAGGTAGTCACTTTTTATCCCCCTTATAATTTTTCGCTTTTAGTAAGCTCATCAAATATGTTTCTTTCTTTAATTTATTGTTTGTTTTGTTTTCTCCTTTTAGCATTCATTTGGTTTTTGTGTTCAGTGTATTTTCATGGTTCGGGCCATATTGGATGTTTTACTTTAAATTCTGAATCCAGGTCATCACTTTAAAATAATTTTTAAGACTTCCATTTGTTTCAAGTTTTTTCGAGACTTTACTTAATGGCGTTGTTAGACTTAATTGCCGATTTCTTTTTTCTTTCCCTTGAGGTTGAGAGATTTTGTGTCGTGTGTTCGTTGTACTCAGCATCTTCTCGAAGGGTGTTAACCAATGAGTAGACATTCGGATGTGTCATTGAAACCAAACAGTCTAGCCTTCGGTTCCAACCTTCAGAAACGTTGTTTGCTCGGTGCTGTCTGCCAGAACAGTTTCCATATATATCTTGGGAATATTGTCGTTTTCGAGCCATTGATCAACTAAGTAACTGTAAAAATCTCTGGGTTTTTTTTCATTTTCGGGTGCGACTTCTTGTAAGCATCTAAACCAAGCATCGTCATTCTTATTTGGTGATACGTGTGCTAATGCACCACACATTCAAATGTGAAGCCGAACTTCTTCGTTAGTGCTATACTCAGTCACTAGACCAAGTTATTGCACTTTCCTCCAAACACACTGGTTGAAGTGGTAGCTGCAACCGTAAATCTTTTCTGGTGGGAACAAATATTTTACTGACTTAATAGTGGCCGTCTTAAAATCAGTAACAACAAACTGCTTACTGGAATGTTTGAATGTTCCATCATCAAAAAAATATTATGATGTTAACAAGACAGCTTTTAATTTTGTGTTGGAAAACGTTAATATCATGCCCTGAGACCCACGATCGTCATACTTAAAAATGGCATGGGCTCTCTCGTTCATACATAACACTTGTTGAGGTAAGTTGATATCTGCAAGAGCCGTATCTTTTATCGGACCCAATTATTTCCTACAAATACGATGCAATGATTGTTTGACACTTGTCTGCACTGGTATCACCATCACAAAGTCGTAACCATGATTAAATATCTGGCCAACTTCTTCTGCGTAGATTTTTGAGATTGAATCATCAGCTTCCCTCGCTCGATTTCTGGCATTGACCATTTGCTTTCTAACTTCATTCAATGTTACGTCTGTGGCAACTCTATGACTGCGCTCTTAAAACTGAGTTGTTTATAGTTACTTTGTTTTATTACTATCCACACACTGCCCGTAAGTGGCATTATCCTTGTTCGTGTAGTCCAGTATATATTGATATCCATTGGAAATCAACAATGGCTTACCCTTGCTGGTTTCGATGACTCCCATGAAAAGTTAAAATCGAAAACAAAAAGTTTGCCATCAATAGTTAAAAAGAAGAAATAATAAAAACTTTATTTTAAAATGATTATAAAGCTTAAAAAGTCTTAAAAACATACAACATTTGAGAAAATATTAGCTACTCATATCTAAAAAAATGTTTATAGAGAATTGAAAAATAAAATAATATAATATTGCCATTTTATGTTGTCCACTACGCCTTCTTAAAAATATATTGATATATGAGAGAGATATTTAGATACAGTATTTATGTCATCATCAGTTCTGAGGGAGTAATGGTTTCTCCAGACCAGATTAAAAAACATATAAACCAGGACTATAACCACAACTTAGCACTTAAGATATCTCTTAATTTTTCAACTATGGGCCTACCTTAAAATGCAGTTTAAAGATAAATGATTGTGTTTTGTTTTAACACCATGTCCTACTACACGGTCTGGCTATATGCATATGTACTAATTATTATCAGTGCCACATTACCCACTAAGCAGACTAGGCACGTAGATTTTTAGGAACGCAACATTTAAAAAAAAAAAAATTGTTTACAGCAACGGCCTTTAAGAGGTGCGACATCACGGGATGTTAAACTGAAACCTTTGTCTTCAACATGAATGAACATAGTTTTCACTAAAACAACACACACGGACTGAGCTGTAGCTGTATATTGCTTGCTATAGACCGCTAGTGTATTGTTAGAGTTCTATTGTGTTTACTATGGCCGTATGTCTGCTTATAATTGAGTTACTCATATGTGAATTGCAAAGCTGTGTCAGATGTAGACGAGCACAATCATTTTTCAGAGTGATCATTTAAGTATTGGGGATATACTGTAAGTATTAGAAATAAATAGGCCAACAACGTTTTTTTAGCACCGCATCTTACTACCCTATCGGGATATACGCTTAANGGGTGTGTGGGGGGGGGGAAGTCGATGCCTGCAGCTTATGTTCCTAAGGGCCCCATATTTCTAAATGCGGCCCTGCTAATTATGCTAATGTGTTAGGGATGAGGAATGCTGAAATTAGATGAGGTGTACCCAAATTTACTTAGAGTGAGAGTGTAGAAATATTACCCTCAGTTCATCCAACCAAGATTCGAACCCCAATCTCCCCATCGCCGGCAGTCTATTCTAATGCGAGAGTGACGCCATAGGGCGTGCGGCTACCGATCTATGTTAAAGTTCACTGGTGCTCACCTGTATTCAACAAGTGTTCTATTCTTCCCCACACTCCTTGTCTCCCATAAGGAGAGGCGGGGAAGAGAGAGAGAAAGTAAAGTACTAATAACGTTATCCTCGGGATAAAAGCTCATTTGTGTTAGCGCCGTCTTACTACTGTAAGTTATAAATCATTCGTGTGCTGCAACGATGGCTGTGAAAACTCTTTTATTTCTATGATACCTCACCCTTAAGGGCACCACCTACTTGAAGATAAATAAAATACCTTCAAATACCCGCTTGGTTGGCCCCATGGTCTAAGGCACTATTCTCGCAATATACTAGATGACCGATGACGGAGTGATTGAGTTTCGAATCTCGGTCAGATGTACTGAGCGTAGTTTTCTCTAAATGTTTTTCCACTCTACCTCCATGTGAATTCTGGTACACATCCTATGAATATAACCTTCATCCCTAAAATCATTAGCGTAATAGATGAATACATAAGCATATATTTCGAATGGGTAGTAAGACACGGTGCTAAAAAAACACTTCACACTGTGGTATTGCTTATTAGAACGGAAGTTCTGGAGCTAACCCAATAAAATAATCCTAATTTATCTTGCAACTTACATTTATGACCCAATTAAAACATTTATTTGTTTTAGGAAGGCCATATCTAGGCTCTAACCACTACCTTTGATCTAAGAACGGTGACATTTCACATTAAACGTCGTTGAAAATTAGCTAATCTCACATTTTTGTGAGTTTTTTTTTTTAGAAAATCAAGAATAATGTATTATTTTAACTTGTGAATGTGGGGAATGCCAGGCCTCCACCGTGGTTCAGATTCCACGTTAATCTGTAGATCCTCCATTTCGTCTCACAATCACCCTACCATTACACATTAGCGCAAGTGCGTATAACCCGAACGGGTAGTAAGACGCGGTGCTAATAATAATAATAATAATAATAATAATAATAATACAGCTTTGAAGATGGTGAATCTAACAGTCACCCCAGCTCGTCACAGAAGACCAACCAGGCCGATGTAATATCAACTCAATTAGCAATCTACTGGTAGTTAGTGACTAGTAACTATTTGTTTCTGTTTGTATAGTTGAGAGCCATTGTTCATATCCTGGCATGATTAGTGTTTAGAGAATTAGGTTGCACAGTTTCAATTCCGTTGAGGATTATTGCTAAATAATTTGGATTGTATGTTCATTAAAATTAAATTCTTTAGTCTGCTCTAATCATGGGCTTACAAACGTGGTGTCCTTCTGATCCGTCTAAACATGCGGGGTGGTAAAATACTCCAAGCTGATAGGCCTAAATTGTAGTGGTCTAAATATTGACTCTCTCAGATGGGAAGTCAGGGGATTCACTGCTTATTTAAGATGACCTAATTAGGTCTCACGCTTCTTATAAGCTACTTGTTTGTCCTCGCAAGGTTCGCAGCTCGTGGGTGTTGAGCCTGTAGTGTCGACTTATCTTAATTGGTCTTTACTTGTGTCCGGCGTCCTTTAGGATCCGTTTTGACCTTAAGATTTACCTTGATAATCTTTGTTTATGATTGTTAGCTTGTAGTAGGCAGTTAATAACATAACTGTGTCGTATCCAAGCCGTCCTAGCTGGGAACTAGCCTGATGCCTCACATTGAGCTTGGAATCCCGCTGATCCCGGATGATGATTGATCTCTCATAACTCTCTTAGAGTAGAGAAGTTAACTTGTAGCTTTGTTTAAAACCCGTCGTTTATAGCTTATGCTAACTTCATAAAAGGTTGATTCGTTTGTGCCGAGTTTCCTCTACTCTTTTGTGTGTGCGCAGTGCTGCTCGTTTGTTTGTTACTGCGCGGACGGCTGCGCGTGGTCGTGGCTGGTTTCGAGGATCTGGCCTCGAGCTCGTTGCGGGATTCTCGGTTCTGGGCTTGTTGAGAGCACGTTGGGATCATTGCGATGTTATCACGCGCGGGCACGGAGATAAGTTTTTTTTTTACGTACAGTTGTGTAACCGAATCAGCCAAGGGGTCGATTTATAGCCTGAATAAAGACTTGAGTGACTAGATCCTGAGTTTCTTCTTTGTGCAGCCCCTTCATAATGACTTGTCGTGCCGTGCCCAAGTCTGGTTCGGGACCCATGATATCGGCACCGGTGTAAACGGGGGCTGACACACTGTCTCCCATAGCGTCAGAAGGGTCCACGAGAAGTGTGGGCACACTGTGTCTCCTTAAAAATGTACTTATAAACTTTAGGTACTAATCGGTTAATTAAGATTTTGACACACTCTACAGTTTCGTGGTAACTAGTCCTTTAGATTGTTGTATATTTTTGGTGTTTAGCTAAGTCTAATCATGTGTTGCTTCTGATCTCAGTTTAGTAAACTAAATAATCCATGTAGGCTTTTGTTTTAGAAAGCTTTAATGTACATATATAAAGAGTTAATAACCTAATAGATAATAAATCTAGGTTCAGTTTACAGGTTGTGTTTCTCAGTTTAGTTAAACCCCAGTTATATGTGTTCATGAGCTAAGCTAAATTATATTAAGGCAACTAGTACCTTAAACTGAATTTCTAAAAGATGGAAGGGTGTTAACATTATAGATGTTTTGTTGTTAATTTTTGTCTTTCTGTTTAGAATTCAATAAAATCTAATTGTTGACATGAGATATATTTCTTACGTGAAATGTTTACTTTTCCCACCTACTTGTTCTTGTATTTGTATTACGTGCCGTGTGAACGCCAGGATTGAGTATTTCGAGGTTCACGCGGTGCGTTAAGAAAAGGCGGAAGCGATAACGTTGCCATTAAAACAGTGTTATTATAATTATTCAAATAAAACAGGAACTGTTGTACTGATAGAAACTTCTAGACTTTCAGGAAACAGCATTAAAAAAATACAAAGTTATTATAAACTAACTACATTGTTAGTGCTTTTATTCAAGTGACATTAGTATACCAAAATCCTTCCCTCATTTACTCCCCCTCGACCCCTAAACAAATATACATTCGCGTCCATAATATTAGTAGTCTCCCCTCACAAGATTTCAAACATCAATAAACAATTTACTAAATCAATTTAAATTTGCATTAACTTTAACACCTAAGTAATGGTGACCTGGCGGTCTAGAGGACTTCTGTGCTATGGGTACGTGGTTCAATCCTCGGTCGTGGCACAGATGTATCTGATTGCTAAACCTTTACTTCACCTCTGACAAGACGTGTATTAATCAAAACTTGTGAATGTGTTGAATGCCAGGCCTCCACCGTGGTTCGGATCCCACGTTAAGCTGTAGGTCCTCCATTTTATCTCACAATCACGCTAACATTACACTTTAACGTAAGTGCATACAACTCGAACGGGTAGTAAGACGCAAGGCTAGTAATAATAATAATAGTAATAATAATATCATTTGAGTAATGTCATTATTACTGATCCCATGAGGAAAAATGTAAAGTTTAATTGTACATCCAGCATTCCTGAGTATCTAATTTATTCATAAGATATTCAATAGTTTCCGTTAGTTTGAGGTACCTATATATTCTCAAATGTATGTGTTTCTTGTGGGAATGGCAGTTCTGAAGTTTCAAAAACACTAAAAATATCCTCTGGGCCGTATAAGGCCTCTATCTAAGGAAGGCTATACCTATGTTTTGACAATATCTTCTGTAATCTCAGAACTGAGACATTTAGGGAAAAGCGAAAAAAAGAATACTAAAAAAAAGATGATTTCATTTTTTCATTAAATTTAAAATGTAAGGTTTTCAATCCAAGGCATTCTGATTACGTTCCTTTTAATTTTATTGCGGACCATATTTTGAAATAACAAACATTTTTTTAAATTTGGAATAATTCTTTTGAAGCCATTTCCATGGTTAGTAAAAAGGAGGTTGCCTGGTTCACATAAGGCCTTTGTAGACAGCTACACCTAATTCCATAGCAGAGGGAACTGCAGGTCTTATGGAGACAAGATTTATCTTCGCTCTCTCTCTGTTACCGGTTGCCAAACCTTCAATCTTTCGTTTGTTGGGAAGTGAGGGGGGGAGGTTTTACTTGGAAATTCCTCATTATAAACAATGCAGCATGGGGAGGTTGGAGGGTTCAATTGACAGGCAAACACATTTCCTATCGGTGTACAGCCTTTTCTAGAAACCTTAACTATTTCCACAATCGTTTTTTTTCAAGATTGAAGTATATCAACGTTTCTCTATTCCTCACGTAACTATGCTTAAACTATTTTATGTATAAAGCTTTTTCCTCATAATTAATATACAAACAATATGCATTGCCGCTTGATTTACTGAATAAGTTCCGTCTTTACGAAAATAGGTGTAGACTCTTAACATCATTGCCCTTTCTTTGCTACTTAATATTTTCCTCTTGGAATGTAATTGCTTGTAACAAACCGGATACACCATAATTTTCGCTATATTTTAACTGTTAACAAAACACTATTATTCAAATAAATATATTAATAGACACATAAAATTATAATTCCACAACCTTACGGAAAAAACAAATAAACACACAACCAACACATACACAAAATCTTAACGTGATCAATAAAAAAATTCTACACAGAGTACTAATAAAATATGTGTTTATTTAGTGAATGTTTTTGAGCTAGTTATTAGGAACATAAGACTCAGACTACTGTAACTTTAAGAGTGTGTTGGAGGAAGAAGCACCAATTACTGGCAACGACAGCCCAGCATTGTCAAATTTGATACATTCGAAGGAAGACTGATCACGGAAAACAAAAGAATGACAACGCTGTTGCTCTATAGTAAGCGTGCAGTTCCCTCAGCAATGAAATCAGGTGTAGAGACGATTGCGTGAAGTCACTAGTAGCCCCATGCCAGCCTGACTACCCACGAAACAATATAGAAAACTTATCATTTCTATTTGGTTAAAGTTTATAGATACATGATTTTGTTTTTGTATCCAAGTGAGTGGCTATTTCTATGACACCTATTTATTAAGTCCTAGATTAAAACATAAACAGGTATACAAATAAATTATGGTCGTAATATTATATTCTCGGTTAAAGGGTGCTAAAATGTTTTAAAGGAGACAACTTAAGTGTTTAAATATTTTTCTTTACTCATACTAATTCATTTTTGTTGCTCAAGAATAATTACATATCTGTTTGTATACTATTAGTATCAAATAATATTATAAAAAATAATAATTGTAACAATAAATTAATTATTTATTTATTTGAGGTACTTATTTTGCACTTTCTGAACCTACTGATTATATCAACACGCGACATCTAAAAAAATTAAAATAGATTAGACACAGCACCCAATCTCCGATCGTTAATTAATCATTGTGAAAGGGGAAACCCACACTTTATAATAATTTACTTTTTGCTCATGCCGGAAATCGAACCCAGGGCATTTAGCTCAGTAGGTAGATACCCTACCAACTGAAATAAGGTTTCTGACTATTTAATGTGTGTTAATGACCTTATAGCTTATATAATTGTCTCATTAAAACTTAATTATAATGGTTACCTATCTCTATGAACCAAATATATGGTAAACTGTAGAAAAGGACTTTGTGTGTGTGTGTGTGTATTTTAGATTACTTTTGAGTTTGATATCAATACTTGCTTATATTTTCAATCACACTTAATTTTGTTAAAATATACTTTACTGTTTTAAAATAATATTTAAAAAAATATTTGCAGTAGCTGAACTTAGAGCTAGATTCGAATTATTTTGAGTTAAAATCTTTTTGTACTTTTTTGTGGGATTCATCACTTTTATTACACTTATTGAATTTATGTGAATAGGCATTAAGTACTTTAATTCTTATGAATATTATGTGACTAAAAGTTGTTTTTACAGCTCATTGGGTGGCATACACTTGTAATGATTCAGAAAGATTTTAAACTATGTTGTTTTTAACCAGGGGTACTTTAATAAGCCCTGCACCATGATGCTTTCTTAACTATTTTTACAGTTTTAATTCTTCACTTAGTCAATCGGCAAGGCAAAGACCACCAAAATACAAATGCCTAATCCAGAAAGGTGTTGGGACTGCAGGCTCATGTTTGTAGGTTTATCTATCAAAATGCGGGGTCTTTTGTTGTGTTTTTTTGAAACTCACCCCGCTAAATACTGAACTGAGTTTTTTCAAGATCATCAGTTCCTAAGTTCTAATCGTCCTTTGTGACAAACTGAAGTGCAAAAACAGTTAATTATGACCAGAGGAGCTGTACTTTTGTGTGTAAAATGTTATTCTAGTTACTTAGTTGTGTGATATCAGAAGTGTTTTAGTATTGTATCAGAAACGATTTCTCTTTTTCGTAATGATGCCATCTAACATAACAAATCAAGAGTCAGGCTATCGCTTTATTCACCACGTTGGCAGAGGTATTATTAGTAGCTAGCTGTTTACACATTTCCTAAAAGAAATAATCCACATAATCACCACCGTAAACTAGTTTAACTAGCTTAACTCTCAGAAACCCTCTTACAAAATAATTCTTAGAGAAAGTATAGATGTATTTATTATTTCTATACCTAGCAGAGTAAGCCTGTAATCAAGTTCAAATCTTTAAAGACTAAGAGGAAAATGTACTAAACCATGATAGTGGTTGTTTCAACCTTTGTATCTCGGGCAATTATAACATTAACGCATTAATTTAAACTTATTTAATTGAAAGGTAGTTAATAATTATCAATATACAAACTGGGTTACAACTATCCACCCCAAAAATTAGCTAACAAATTAGAGTTAATTTACCATTTAGAATATAAAATTAAGTGAACCAACATACCAATGTAATAAATAACAATATTTACATTTATCTACAGAAAGCAAGGTATAATAGCTACTATAAAAATGACTAAAATAAAAATAAACACAGAAAATAACTTCTGTGATGCAAACGCCTAACTGTAAGAGTCGATACTTTAAAAACAATTCTGTTTTAATAAACCCAAGTATTTATTATCGAGGGCTGACGTATGTTGCCTCCAACTGAAGGGCTACCGCCTACGTCACTTTCTTCCATGAGCTGGACGATGAGAGTTCGACCCAGGCAACGTCCTTTTTACTAACCTTGACGCATTTCAACACTTCGGTAGCAAAATTGTAATTAAATATTGTAAAGATGTGATTTGCGTATAAAGTGCTTAACTTAAGCTTATACTTTTTATGATTTGTGTAAAAATGTATGATTCTCCTAGATCTATTATTTTTATTAGGGGCGCGCACACACTGAGATGGCAGCAACATTAATATTTTATCCTATTGTATTGGAAAAAATCCAAAGTAAAGAAATAATCAAAAAATACCAATTTGTTCCTAGATGAACTCTGCAGAAATCGGAGAACTTGAAGAATATATATATATATATATATATATATATATATATATATATATATATATATATATATATATATATNATATATATACATATATATATATATATATATATATATATATATATATATATATATATATATATATATACACACACACACAGTTCAACATCAAAGAGTTATCAAGTTCATTTAGGGGTGTTGTCGTTTGCATTACGAGAAGGACTAGAATTTCTCAAAGATATTATGAATAAAAAACGTGGGTTTAATGCAACAAAGAAATGGAAATGAAAGATAAGTAGATAAAGACGCAATGGTTGGGCAAATGTTAACGTCAAAATATTTTAATGCGTCCAACTTGGAGCTCTTTCTCCCTCTCTCTCTCTCTCTTTTGTTGTTGTTGTTGTTAATTTGAGTTTTCTTTTTCTGGAATTATTTTCAGCTTGCAGAAAAGCTTTTATCTTGTTCAATAATTAAAAGTCTCGTCTTCTAAATAATAATAATCTTCTGAGGACACTTTCATCAATCTTTGTCTTGGAAACAAATAACAAATCAAATATTCATATTAAGTTTTCACAAATTTTTAGTTTGGGTCTAGAACAATTTAGAAACTTACTTACGTTAATACTCATAATCGTGGGCATGCTAACAAAGGTTTCAGTAGCGTTTTGTCTATATTGTCAGTGACAAGTAGCTCACGGTTTGAATCCTAGCTGGATATACTTGAATCCTCGCTTCTTCTATCATTTAGAAGAAGGGACGATTATTATTAAATTACTATAACGTGAAGGTTTGGGAAGGATAAGACACGAGAGAAATATACAAGTATAACAAATTAGTTTATTTTATGTTTGAAAAGGTCATAGAATTACATACGTTTTAAATAGATTTTAGATCAAACAGTCCATTGTGGTTTAAGATAACTTTATTCAGTTATCATAGTCGTATACTTCCCGATAGACAGGAATAGCAATAAGCACCTTGATGACTAGGAGCTAACAGAATTAAAATTGAGCATATAGTTTAGTTTAGTAACTCTAAAAATAAGAATCAACGCTCATTCTCCTAAGAAGGAACGTCTGCCTCAGCATAGCGGTCGTAAAAAATAGGCAACAAATATTAATTTAAGTTTAAGCCACAATACAACCATCCTATCTAATACCAGTCTAAGACCTGAAAGGTATATTCATGAATAGTAGTGAAACTATAATGAATGAAAACAAGGGGCATTAAATCCTAATTTTATAGCGTTACTATGAAGATAGTTATACAAGCTAGCTAGCTTGAGTTAACTCAATAGAGAGTTACGAAAACCTAAGAATAATCTCCTTGAAGAAGAAGTAGCATATTGCAAATAGTAAATGGCGAGCTATCAGGCATCTATGCGTTTGAATTACTATGGCTGGTCAATTCCTAATAAGTATTGCCTGGACATTCAATAGTATATTTATTACTACTTCCACCCTAATTAGGGCTCGAAATAACTAGTACAAACAATATTTGTTTAACTTAATACAAACGGTGCCTGAAGGGGCTGGAGACAAAGTATTATTCCCGCGGGCCCCTACTACGGACTAGTAGTGCTCCTACAGGTTGCACACCGTAAATAGATACACTAAAAAGAAATAATAGTGACTGCTATCTGTTACTAAACTAATTAGGTAATTGAAGAACGCGATTAATAACCTGATTTCCCTCATTAAGTCGTCCTAAACAAGGCAACAAAGTTTAGGGAGTCATAACAATTACCTAGTATATAAAACTATGTCTTATAGACTTTAAAAAAGGAAGTCAGAAGCACTGACATTCTTAATCATGTCGTATGGACCAATATACATAGAGCATAAATCTCATCATTCTAAACTATGCCTTATGGGCATAGGAAAACAAGTCAGATATTTTGATACATAGACTATGTCATATGAACATAGAAAATAGTTTGAACTCTAACAAGTCAAACTACTCCTTAAGGGCATAGGGAAACAAGTCAAATATGCTGACACATAAACTATGTATTATGGATATATAAAAATATCGTTAAGACTCCATTTTTCCTTAAGGGCATAAAAACTAGTCAGATTCCCTGACTATCAAAAACTATGTCATGGACATATCATAAGAATACCAAAACTTGCCAGCACCGACTCTAGCTTCCAAATACTCAAAGTCTCTGTAAGGCTTCATCTGCGACGAGGACAGACCGACTCCTCACACATCGTAGCACCAGTTTCTTGTTTCGTCGATGTAGATTAACGTCCGATGCGTTGCTCCGTCAAATTGATGAAATAGAATACAAACTGTGAAGTGAGGAATGACTGTTATATAATAACAGAACTGACGAACTCGAGGAAGGTTTGCATCTGGATACCTAAGGGGGAAAGAGACTTAAGTTGCGGAATTGCGCTGAATGACCTCTAGTGCTCGTAGATGGTGTGGAGCCCAGAGAAAAACATCTCTGTCATTTCTTCGAAGCGGGGCCTGTAAGTAAAATGTCGTTTAACTGATAGTTCCAGCATAGTCAGTTGGGGCAGTTTTCCTGGAACTTGGGCGATTCCCGGCAACGCAAATCCACCGTGAGTTAATATCTGCCCCACATTATTATAATATATTAACTCTTGTATTCATTGTGTTAATTATATTTATGGTACTTTTATTGTACGTGTTAAACATAAGGTTTAACACGCTACATATGGAAGCTTTACCTGATTGGATTTACACACTATCTACAAGAAAATGTGGGCACGTTTCCTTTAAATGTGTCCTTCCTCATCCCTATTTATATTCGCGGATGGATATTAAAATTTAGAGCACAGAAAAAATAGAAAAGTGATTTTTTATAAGTCATTTCCATGATTATTTTACTCCAAATTGTTCTCCGATATGTATTGTGAATCAAATTATTATTAATATCGTCTTGGTATTTAATTTTGAGGATTTTATAGAGCGTAAGTAAGATTTTAATAGGTGTGACATAGGTGGGTACGTAGACTAAACGTCAAGATAATCTTTAATTGTTCATAGCTTGGAGGTTGTATCTTTAATTCCAGCAGATTACGCTAAGGATGCTTTTTTTTATGATTTTACACCTTCCTTACAGATAAATACAGTTCCTATAAATTTGAAATTCTTTATCTCTTAACTTTTAGTACAATTAAATTCAGATAGCCTGTATAGGTAGAAATATGCAGTACAAATTAAAAAAGCCAGTCGTTTAACAAATTAATCAAAAAATATGCTAATATAATATGTTGTTGATTGAATGTAGATTAGACATTTTCTGACAGCCCGAATATCTTAAAGAAACCTTATAAAGGTAGGGAGAAAATACATTTGTTTTTGGTTTATTTTAAAATCTCAATAGCAATAATGCCCCATATAAACATAATAAGTTTTTGTACTTAATTCCCTAGAGAAACTTATATTCAAATAATGATAGCAGCTATAGTAAAGTAATCAGAAGTAGCTGCTACGAAAAATACAACGTGCTCATTGTGTTCATATTTTGTTTGCGAATAATTAAGGTTACCAACAATAATAATAATATTAATATTTAGCACCGCGTCTTACTACCCGTTCGGGTTATACGCTTTAAGTACTAATTACTCTAATGGATTAG
>CABFVX010003023.1:32006-96631 GCA_902151425.1 Timema shepardi | reverse complement strand
AAGCCGATTTCAAATCCATAGAACAGTTTTGTCACAATCTTTTATTTAGTTTTACCATGTAAACACGTGTTGACCGGCCTCTTAAAGCGTATAACCCGAACGGGTAGTAAGACGCGGTACTAAATATTATTATAATACGTCATTCATAAAAATTGCCCTCGTAAAAAATGCATTAATATTCTAAACATTCAATAACATCAGTAGCATTTTACAAGCATAAAAGTATAAAACAAACGTGAAACATCACATGGTTTGGTTGTCCTTTGGAAAACTTTCTTTAATCAGATATGGAATTACTGATGCTATTCCAAATTGGGGGGAAAACACCAAAGAATTTTATAAAATTGCCTTACGGGGCCTGAGGTTACTATTGAAGAGCCCCACTGAGCATATTTTGAAAAACGCTGCCTTAGAACACCCTGCTGAGATTCAAACCCTAGCCTCGCTGCCACCACCAGACCAAACAAGACATAAGTGACGCCTTTGTACATGTGTTTTGCACAAATCGTTCTTAATTAACTCATGCTAATGCCCCACATGTGATCGTACGGTACTAAGGAGTAAACCATATATTCTAGATGCAATACATGTCCATTCTCCATTTGATCTGAGTGTACAGACGCGAGGAACAATGGCGTGATAAGCAACATTATTGCATGGCTAAGATACAATCGCAATTAGAGAAGCTCAAGCCAACGGCAGAATAGAGTTCAACCTTTTCCCAACGTACTGTTGTTGTGACGTCAGCTGCTGTCTCACCAAAACGTCGGTTAGCGTCAGTAAGCGGCAAGTGGACCACACGCAGAAAAGTTCAGGGAGAAGAGAATGGGGGAGGACAAAAAAGAGGAAATTAATGTCATGTTTGTCTCAAATAGTTCTTGAGTGTCCCTGAAATATGGATTTCGGTAACTGAATCCCAGCTGACAAAAAGAGGCAAGTTAGTTGAATCTCAGCTGACAGAGAAAGGCAAGTGAACTAACTGAATCCCAGCTGATAAAGAGAGACAAGTGAACTGAGTCCCAACGGACAAAGAGAGGCAAGCGAACTAAATCTCAGCTGATAAAGAGAGACTAGTGAACTGAATCCCAGCCGACAAAGCGAGTCAAGTAAATTGAATCCCAACTGACAAAGAGGTGCAAGTAAACTAATTCTCAGGTGACAAAAAGAGGCAGATAAACTAAGTTCCAAGTGATAAAAAGAGGCAGATAAACTAAGTCCCAGCTGACAAAGAGAGGCAGATAAACTAAGTCCCAGCTGACAAAGAAAGGCAAGTAAATTAAGTCCCAGCTGATAAAGATAGGCAGTCAAATTGAGTCCCAGCTGACAAAGATAGGAAGACAAACTAAGTCCTAGCTGACGAAAATAGGCAAGTAGACTGAGTCCCAGTTGACAAATAGAGGCAAGTAAGTTCATTTCCAGCTGACAAAGAAAGACCGGTAAACTAAGTCCCAGCTAACAAAGAAGGTCAGTTAAACTTAGTACCAGCTTAAAAAGAGGGGAAGGTACATTTGTACCAGCTTAAAAAGAGGGGAAGATAAACTTATTACCAGATTACAAAGAGGAGAAGATAAACTAAGTTTCAGCTGATATAAAAGGGCAGGAAAACTGAATACAAGCTGATAAAGAGGGGCAGGTTAACCAAATGTATTTAATCAACGTTTACAACAACAAAAAATAGAGTCGCATTGCATGACGGTTTAACATCAGGTCTGCGGGCCGCACAAAATCATGTAGAAGGCCGCGAGTATTACGAGCTTGTCTTAGACCTATGCGATGTCCCCAAATCGTGAAAAGAGGCACCCAGGAAACATTTTGCGAAGCACCTTCAATGATGTTCGACCTTTCTGAGCATTTAGCTGCAGCGTAAGGACATGTATGCAAGCAACATGTGGTTCCAGCCATATGAGGCAACGGCCCACACAGCCTGAATAACAATGTAGGTGGCTCGCAAAATGTTTCTCGAGAACTTCATTTCTCGACTTGGGGAAATCGCCTGGCCAATACATTCTCCAAACTTAACAGCTCCGGACTTTTTATCTTGTGGAGCATGTTAAAGAGTCATGTTGACGTGTGACTCGTCCAAGAACATGTCAAGATTCGAAACGTGCATACAACAATGCACTACAAATAATGGTTGCCATCTTAGGGACATTTTAACAAAGTGAATAATTCAAGGGTATGTAGAAAATTGTCAATCTTTTGTTGTTATTTTAAGTTTAATTTGAAGCATTTAACAGTTGAAATAGCAGAAATAAGTATTATTAATTGTATTAACACTTACTACCCCACTCTGTATCAACATTATTTAAAGTAGCTTGATTTGTATCTGTAGGTAACATCAATACCTATAAAACAACACTAAGAACCCTGTAGGAAAATAAATGTTGATAGCAAAAAAAAAAAAAATCCCCTAAAATTTCCTTCCTAGTAAAATTCTACTATACCAAGGTAGTATCGTAGTTATACCCTGTTGATGGTAGGAAGTGATGTCTGAAAGGCATTATATCCTGTCAAAATTATATCATATGTAAGGATTTTGGTTGGAAAAGATACCTCCCTGACATTCCTTACTACCATAAACAAGGTAAAGTGAAACCAAATAAGATTGGTTTACAATAATTATACAAGTGGCAAATTTTCAAAATTCTAACAATTTTTTGTAAACTTATTTTCTAATAAAAAAATTGTATAACTTATCAGAATAGGTCTACTGTATCACAAATAACTTTAGTAAAAGTTTTTATGCTTGTTACAAGGGAAAGCATGTTAAACAAGCTGGTTACCACAAAAAGAAATACTTGTACACACATTTCAAACTTGGGTTATCTTACTGTGAACAGAAGTGGAGTTGGGACACGCAACTGGCGTGCGCTAAACAGAACACGATAGTTTAGACCCTTTCAACTATAGCACGTAGTCTCGTGAGATCTCGTCGAGAATCAAATTCCCGCCAAAATAGTCGGGAAAACATAACTTAATAGGGTAAGGTCAATAAGTCCTACAAATATGTTACACTTTGACTCATTCAATCATATAATTCGGATTATGTGCCTTACAAAAACATTTTAATTATATGTTAGAATAAATTGTACGGTGCCCCGCAAAGATTTTCTAGCGCTTTTACCTAAAATGAAGACACTCAAGATATGTGAAACAAAATAATATACATTGTTGCAGAAACACATTAGAAAAAAGGATCACACGCTACCAAAGCGAATAAAATAATAATAATAATAATAATAATATACACTGTTACAGAAACGCCAAAGAACATAAAAATCTATTTCCCATTCCAACGACTCTATAAAAATTAATTTATTTTGCTTATAGCCCAAAAACTGTTAAGTTTATAAAAATATTTTTATTTTAAACAGTCCTACACAAATTATTTAGTGTTTCAAAAAACTACTGAGATGCGATCATAATTGAAAATTTCCACATATTAAATAACCTCCAGGTCATTTCCACGTGAAAATGAGAACCAACATTTTGTTTGTAATGTTTAACAATCAAAATTGTTACAGTCAATTTTGAGAAAAAAAAATTTTTTCCCCTTCTTTGACCCATAAGTAAAATACCCTTAATTTTAGAGTTAGCTATATCATTCCGAAAACCCCCCGCGGAAATTCTATGAAAACTCTATAGGCTTATCGCACATTTTAGTTCTATCGGTAAAATAGTTTCGGCTCTAAGACGAGATTCAAACAGACAACGGTATCGCAAAACCCACTTTTTCAGTTTCAGTGTCATGAAACGTCGACATTTATCAAAATTTCCAGTACGATTTTTTTCGACGATTACAATACTTCTCTCTCCTAGAGGTCGAGAGAAAGTAAAGATGACTCTCTTAACACAGCATTCGAACCCGGGACCTTTGCCTTAACGCACCAAAAATATTATCCGGAATATTCTCGCCCAGGGCTGTAATGAGATTGGGAAGTGGGAGCAGCGGGGAAGTTGGTGGGAGTTCAATCCCTCTCTCCCATCCCTGAAAGTATTTTTTTGTGCACCACGTTTAGTTACCCGTTCATACGATCCGATTATCTGCAATCTGGGATAGAAATGAAAGTGGTTAAGCTTAGAACAAATGCACCCATATTTGCATATTTGTGTGAAATAATGTAGAAAAATACCCTTGGTACACCTGACCGGTATTTGAACCCCCATCTCCTTGTCACAAGCCTTAAAATATATTGCAAGAGCGACGTCCTAGACTATGTGATCACTGATGAAGGTTATAGTATGGGTAGTAAAATATTTTTTACTCTTATAAAATTCATAACACCTACAACAATAATGTGCTTAGAAACCACTTTAAATGGCTTAAAATTGTATTTATTTATTGTAAGTATTAAACGTGCACCTTGTGAACCTAATTATATCAGCATACGATAATTTCTATGATTGGGTGTGAAAGAGCCTACCAATTTTGTCAAGAAATATATTTTCACATACCTTCCAGGCTTCTTTTATATGCTACAATCGACATGGAACCGATGGATTTCCTTTTCCTCCGAAGGGAGTTGTGATATGGATTGTTATTGCTCAAGGAAAATCTGTCAGCACCAGTTGGGTTTGAACCCAAGAGAACCGAGTTCTGAGGGGAGCACTTTGCCCCAAGACCACCGAGGTCGATATTTCAAGAGATATTTGATACTAAACGCATTCCTTTCCATCTCTTGGTGGGTTAACTTTGCCACAACCCACCACTTTCCACATACAAATACATTTCTAGGTAAGGCCTTAATCTTGTATACAAGGTCATGCATCACATCCTGGCTAGCTAAGTTGCAACGTTAGCCTGATAGTGTCCTGGGTTCTATTCTCGCACACCGGGCGTCACGCGGTCACGCTCTGGATTACCGGAAAGGTATCGTATTCATAATAGTTTTTCACGTTTATAAGTTTGTAAGTAATGTGTTGACTGCTAATATTAGTTGTGTATTTAGAAAGTCCACGTTAAATACTTCAATTTAAAAAAAAGTGTATGCAAGGGAAATTATTATGTGTAAACTAAATCTTAAGACGGGACTTACGACCTGATATTCAAATTATACACATTAAAAGTGTTCATATAGCAACTAATTGGGGAAAAGTACAGTAATAATAGCTATGATAAACTACATACCCACTCACTTAGGTGGCCGCATGGTCTAAGGCGCTATTCTCGCAGTAGATTAAACTGATGAAGACAGGGATATCATGTTTCAATCCCAGTCGGTTGTAGTGAGGTTTTTTCTAAATGGTTTACCACTTTTCCTACTACGCAAATGTGGGTACACTCCTTCTAAATCCATTCTTCCAAATCCCTAACACATCAGTGTAAATAATGCATAGGCGTATAACCCGAACAGGTGGTAAAACCCGACTTGATGGTAGTCAGATAACGCGCTAGTTTCGTGTTGAGCTAGACTACCGAGGAGATTGTTTTCCACTCTCCCTCCACGAAAATGTGGGTTAACTTGGTCTAAATTCAACCTTCCCAATTCCTAACTCATTAGCGTAATTAGTACGGCCTACTTAAGCGTATAACCCAAACGGGTAGTAAGATAAGCTAAATATAAAGGTAGTATAGTAATAAGCAGTGCTAAAAAAAAGTCATTCCCCTTTCCTGTGCCCCCCACTTCTCCCAAAGTAAATTTCTGAGTGTAGTACTGTTCCACATTTTAAAAAAACACATTAAAATTGCACCCAGTTAAGAGTATAAACTATTCTAAACCAGGGTCACACCATCAAAAATGTTAAATTCAGCAATTCCGTTGCTAGGGAACGTTACTATAGTTTTGAACGGATGTTACGTAGTAAAGTCCTGCCTATACATTTATCACAAAATATTCAACTCTAATTCGCCAGGTCAAGGTTCCACCAGTCAGCGTTTATCAAACATGGCCGCTCTAGACGCGCTATGTTCATCGCCATAAGAGCCTTCCATCTTAGAAAAAAAAACAATAGAATAGCAAACATTTACAAAAGGGCACTAAGTGTGTCTTACAGTAAACTGGCAGTATATTTCCAAGGCTACATGTTCAGCACATATCAGGGCCGTACCAGGGCGAAAAGCGTGTGGAGTATTTTCGGGGTTCGAACACCATCCTTGGAGGTATTATAAATAAAGTATATTTGTAAAATTAATAGCATCTACAATTTCAATTCTGTTTGAAAAAATTGAAAATTACTTTAAGAGTAATTCAATGTTATAAAAAAAATCCTTATATATTCTGTTGGGGACTCAACCACGAGCCACCTAAGATAGAACACCCTCAAAATACATTTTTGGGTAAGGCCCTGGCACACATAGCCTGGCATATGAATATTATAGTCGATCAAATACCTGTTAGATTTCAACGTAGATATTTATTAAAATTCATCTCAAATTTTCCTAATACTTCTACCCATTCAAGTTATCCACACATTTAGCACTAATTTGGGAGGGATAAAAAACGGTAGAATTAAGTGGTAATGTACCAGCATTTACGTGGAGGTAGAGGAGGAAGCCATTTAGGATAAATCCCCTCAGCACACACAGTCAGGATTCAAACCCCGATCCATCCATCACCTGGAGACCAGACAAGACGATACTGACGTATTTGCAGCGTTCAATCATATTCAAAAGGGAAATTTTTTATTCAAGACCAACCAGGTTAATTGGATATACAATTTACATGTTTTCTAACGTATAAAGGCTACAATAATGACTCATGATGCTACCACAGGGCTACCACAGTACAATTTCCAAAGGAAAAAACTTGTAAAAAATACAAACATATTGTCTTATAACCAAAATTAATAACCTTTTAACCCCTTCAGTGGCCGCATGGTCTAAGGTGCTACTTTCTAAATAGACTAGACTGCCGATGACGGGGATACCGTAGTTCGATCCCGGTTGGGTGTAATGAGGGGTGGTTTTTCCTAAATGATTTCCCACTCCACAATCCCCAAATGAGGATGCACTTCTCCTAAATTTAACCTTACTCATCTTTAATCCATTAGCTTAATTAAAACATAAACATATAACCCGAATGGGTAGTAAAACGTGATGTTAAACAAGTTTTTCAAAAATATAAGGGTTATTTTATTGTTTTATAATATCAGTCTAGCTATTTTTTTATTTGAGTTATTTAACATGCATATTATGAACTGACTGATTGTATCAGCACACAAGAATGTCTATGAGCGAGAGCGAAAGTACCTACCAATTTTGCCGGGAAAGGTATTTTCACATACCTTCCAGGATTCTTTTACGTTCCAAAAACGACATGGGACTGATGGATTAACATCCACTCTGAAGGAAGTTTTCCTACGGATTTAAATTGCTGAAGAAAAATCCATCGATCCCGGCTGGGTTTGACCCCACGAGTATCGGGTCCTGAGGCGAACACTTTAGCCCAAGATCACCTAGGTCAACGATTTGTTTGTCAAAAGTAACACCCCTGTAGATCACATGACTTGACGCACTAATATTTGAAAGTAGATCTAGTAAGTTTTCTAGCTGCCAAATATGACCCTTCATATGAAAATTTGACTGTAATTTGTATTAAAACTGTATTTAAAAATAAAACTGTGGGTATTCCATTTTGTACGGAATCCCAGTCAGTCCCCTGGGAGTGTAACGACGGCGACACAGCCGTTGCCATCTCATCAGGAAGCTCCTACAGGTCGACCCTCTTGGATTGTTTGGTCCGGAGTAGTGATGGGCAGAATCGGATGAATAGAATCGATTCATTCGATTCTTTCAAAATCACTCGAATGAAAACAGTAGCTGACTTTACGCTAGCTGGACGATTCATTCTCTTACCCCACCCTTGCCAGAATTGCTGAGGAAAATCGATCTTATGATTATGAATGTTTTCAGGCTATCGCTATACAAGTCTTAATTTCTATTAGATTCATTTTCAATAAATAGTCCCCATTGCTACACAATAATCGACCACACACTTTCGAATGCTTCTAAGACTAATTGAATACAAAGTTTAAGTGGTTGTACATTATTATTATTATTATTATTATTATTATTATTATTATTATTATTATTAGCACCGCGTCTTACTACCCATTCGGGTTATACGCACTTACGCTAATGTGTAATGGTAGGGTGATTGTGAGATGAAATGGAGGACCTACAGTTTAACGTGAAATCCGAACCACGGTGGAGGCCTGGCATTCCCCACATTCACAAGATGTCTTGTCAGAGGTGAAGGAAGGGTTTGGTAATCAGATAAATTTATGCCGGGACCGGGGATTGAACCCCGGCCGCCAGCATAGAAGTCTGACACCTTACCCCTAGACCACCAGGTCACCAAGTGGTTGTATAGTTTACAATCGAATACCAGCCAAAAATATAATTCTAATGAAAATTACAAAATGATTCGATTATTTTGCTACATTACTACGTAGATTATTCTTTTTCATTTCCTTTAAATGTTACCTTCCTAACTAATAAATGCATATAGCACGAACGGTTTGAGATATCATTTTCTTAACGTTGACTTAATTTATTAAGTAGATAAGTATATAATTTGTATGTATTCAATAAAACATTGCCTGGCCGTAATATTCAGAACATATAATTTTATTCGCTGAAATAATTTTACGTTCTTATAACACAAAATATCATTATCCAGCAAACTTACGTCGTCATTTGTCGAGGAGGCTAGTAATTGTGTGTTTGATTCTAAGTGAAGCTTTCAGGAGGCTTATAATTGATTCATTTATTCAAATCGAAAGTATTTTATCACTTACCCGATATAGATCTATATAAATAGGATTTTAAGCTTATATATTTTTGTTATGTTTAGGAAATATTAAAGGGTCAATTATTTCGACTCTTCTAAACACAAAGGGTATGGTCTTTATTTTATTATTAATCGCACGCAAACGTATTTATATTAATTGCGAGGTACTTATGTGACTAATGTGTTCAAACATTCACTGTATAGTATTTTGTTGTGGCTGTACTTTGGTCTTTGACACTGGCACAAGGAACTAAATACAGCAATAGAAAAGTGTTGATAAGCTGCAAACGCAAAGGAATGTGTGTTGGGAAATCCAACAGCAACAGCAGTGTGAAGAGAATAGTAGCACAAAGAAAAACGAGCAACTAGTAACTAAAGTCTGTTCAGCGTAGGAATTGTTTTCTGAAAGGTCTTTTTTCCTACCAGAAATCTATTATCTAGTAGGATATTGATAGGAAAAGATACCTTTCAGGGAGTAATTCCTACCGTGAATGGAGTTTACTTCTAGTTAGAAGTAGTAAAAATCCGATTATTACCGACTCTTTACTACGTCTCAAAATCATTCGAATGATTCTTTAGATTCATTCGATTATTTTTCAAAGAATCGAATGACCATTCGATTCTTAAAATGATTCGATTATGCCCATCACTAGTCCGGAGGTGTGTTTATTATGAATGATATGGTCTTCCCAGATGGCGGCGCGGGCGAGTCGTCCTCTCCAAGAGGAACCGGTGGGGCTGTGGAGGTCACCTTGTGGGCAATGTGACGTCACCGGTTCGATGGGCGGACTCCTTCCTACACCGGCCGGTATTGTATTGTGGTCTATGTGCCAGATACAACGTCATTATACCCCAGTTGGTGGACGTGTGGGTTGGGACGTGGTAGCCTACTTGTTTATTGCGCCCCCACTTCATTCGGGTGGCAGCTGTCACCTTCATGACATATTCTACTACCATTTGATTTGTTTTTAAATTATATATTCAAATAATATGAAACAGCAAACAAAGCCTCTGTTAACTAAGTTGGTTTTTTTCATAATAAATATCACGAACATACAACATGTTAAAATTCATCATTTCAAGGTCTAAGTATCGTGTACTTACGAACAAGCAAGAAGAAAAGTAGGATACAATGTATGGTATGATTCCGGTAGGAAAAGCTTATTAGAAAATACAAAGATATATTGCTGCAGCAACCAGATTTAAATGTATTTCATTAAGATCATTTAACCCGTTTCTATGGCCGCATGACCTAAGGTGCTACTCTCGCAGTAGACAAGACTGCCGATGATGGGGAGATCAAGGTTCAAATCTCAGTCGGATTTACTGAGGGTAGTTTTCTCCCCGAATCGTTTTGCACTCTACTTCCACGTAAATTCTGGTACACTTATTATTATTATTATTATTATTAGCACCGCGTCTTACTACCCGTTCGGGTTATACGCACTTACGCTAATGTGTAATGGTAGGGTGATTGTGAGATGAAATGGAGGACCTACAGTTTAACGTGGAATCCGAACCACGGTGGAGGCCTGGCATTCCTCACATTCACAAGATGTCTTGTCAGAGGTGAAGGAAGGGTTTGGTAATTAGATAAATCTGTGCCGGGATGGTACACTTCATCTAATTATAGCTTGAATGGGTAGTATGACGTGGTGCTAAAAAAAAAGTACTATAAACTCTCTAACCAAGACAAGCAAAAAAGTTAGGTATGTGGTTTTTAACTTGAGTGCCATTATTTTTACTTTATTAGTTGTTTAGATTCATAGACAAAACTTTTGGGTCTTTCTTGATGGGGGATAATAGAACCATGTCCAAAGTGTTGACTGACAAACACATTGGGAAGAGACCATTGGGAAGACCTAGACGCAGATGGGAGGATAACATTAGAATGGACCTGAAAGAGATAGGGTATAATGAGGTGGACTGGATAGATCTATCTCAGGATAAGGATAGGGTGTAATGAGGTGGACTGGATAGAACTAGCTCAAGATTGGGACAGTGTGTAATGGGGTGGATTGGATAGAACTAGCTCAGGATAGAGATAGGGTGTAATGAGGTGGACTGGATAGAACTAGCTCAAGATAAGGATAGGTGACGTACTTTTGTAAGTGTTCCCAATGCCATTGAGTAAGTAAGTAAATTCATAGGTAATGAAAATAACAAAAATCTCAAATAGTTTTTTATTTTCTTTACTTAAGAAAATATGCTGACACTATTTTGGAAAAGCTTCAGCATAAGATCACATGTGTTTTCCTATTAATATATGTAAATTGTTTTAGTAACTTTTATGACTGTTCAAAATGTTCCTAAATCAGACTGCAAGAATAACCTCCTCAGTACGCTGGACCGAGACTATATTATTTCCTTGTCACTGATAAACGAGAAAAGAGGCTGACGTCCATTGTCCGAGTGTGGGCTGGAACAATATATCCCATTATTATATTTAATCTTTGGCCTGGCTTCAGGCTTCGATTCAAGTTGCCAGGGGTTTGATCCCAACAAGCTAAACCAGGGATGTATTTAGCGCGCGTTCGTTTTCGTGAGACTACAGTTGTATTTAGAGGGGTGTGCATATAGAGGGGTGTGCACCGGTGCAACATTTTTGTTTTTAGCATCGCATCTTACTACCCATTCCGGTTATGCGCCTGTGTACTTACTAAGTACAATAATATGTTAAGGATTAAGAAGTTTTAATCTAGAGGAAGTGCACCCAAATTGGCGTGGAGGAAGAGCGGAAAACCATTTAGGAAAAAAACACCCACAGTGTACTCGACCGGGATCGAGCACCCATCTCCCTTGCTTCGGCAGTCTAGTCTATTGCGAGAGTAGCGCCTTAGACCATGCGTCCAACGAAGCGGAAACCAGTGCAACTGATGGAAAAGAGTGCTGCACTGGATGTAACGTAATCCTATAGAAGCGTGGCTGGAACTGTCTCTATCTCCAGATACGATATGTGCACACAAAAAAAACAGCTTCACACTTTCTCTCAGACGCAATCCAGACCACAAAAAGTGACAGACGCACGCTTCTACAGCGTTGGATGAAACATCAGCAACAATAGCTAGTTCAGGTCATAGGAGGATAAAACTAAACTTAGGCTCTTTCGGAAGAATCTCTATCCACCGAAAACTAAGAGTGCTGGGTTCGATTTCCAATACAGCTGAAAAATGTATAATTGAAGAGATTGGGGATCACTCTTTCATAATGATTAATCGACGGCCGGAGGATTGAGTGTTGTGCTTGTTCTAGAATCAAGATATTACGAAAGTCATGTGTTGATGCTCTAAAGCAGACATATCATAAATGAGGCCTGTGGGCCGTACGTGGACCGATCCATGATTCTGTGCGGCCCACGTGGACCTTTTGATGAACCAACATATAATGTGACCCGATTATTCTTTCTCTGAACTTTATATAAATAAAAAATTTGGGATGATGACGTTTGGAAATTGGGCATTGTTTGAGGTCATTTGATGCACCGTTTCTTAGAAACACAAGTAATCGAGTCCCAAAAATTATTGAGTTTGAACATCCAAAATACGAAATATTTGGTAACACATATGATATTAAGTGTAAAAAGCTGTTTTATATTATTATGGACACGCATTTGTTATCATTAGTTATTATTATTATTATTATTATTATTAAAATTATTTCAACATAATATATTAATTAATACAACATTGATAAAGAATACAAGTTTTCGTATTTTTGGGGAGAAATAAAGGATAAGTCTTATACATCTATCATATTAATTTTACCTTTATATTAGTAAGGATTTTAAAATGATGTTTTTTTCCTAAACCAGAAATGGTGAGCATAATAATTTTTTTGAAATGCGGCCCCCATATGTTTTTTCCACATTCCGCGTCTTACCCTTACCCGAGGTATCGAAATTATGGAGGGAATTCTTGATAAAAAGAGATTTGAAAAAGTCGGTAAGTCAATAAAATCTTACAGATTTGCGTTTGTGTTACTAAACATCATAAGTGGATCTACACTATAGACCCACTAGGCACGGGTCTAGGGGCGGCGACTTTAGAGGGTGGCACATTTTGGATAACATTATTTTAATTTTTTGTTTTTAATAATTACGTTTAAAAATTATTTACTAACATTATTGAAATAGTTCACGTTCAAGTCAGAACGACTATATTTCTTTTTAAATAACTGTACTTTGCAATTACTTTGTAAGTGACGTCAGTAGCCCCTTCTTCATAATGTTAACTAAAACTACTGTAGGGCATGTACATGCCTGATTATTTTTTGTATAAATAGTTTCTCGAATACTAACTTCCTACCCCCCTCCCTCCAAAGACCTCTTTCCTCCAAAACCTTCTAAAACCCTCGAAAAAAATTGGGAGGGGAGTGGGGGGCGCGTATTATAATTGTGCTTGGGGGCGAAACATTTTTAAATCCGCCACTGCTAAACATTGAGTGCGTATTGAAAACTATCTGTGCGATACCAGTTGCTACCTCTACAGAAAAGAGATAGCATTAAAACCTACTTAAGATCAACAATAGGTCAAGACTGACTCAATGGTTTGGCCAAGCTCAATATAGATACACATATTGAAATAATCCCTATAAGAGGCTCTAAATCTATTTGCTGGAAGACATCCGCGAAAACTTAAATTAGTTCTATTGTCTCATCTAAAAGATTTGGATATTAAGTTTGGTAATTATATTTTATGAAACAAAATGTTCTTTATCATTTATAATGCAATAGTTCATTATTTATTGACCGACTCAGAAACGCTTTTATATAGCCTATCTTTATTCATTAAAGTTAATTTTCTTATTGAGATATTAATTTTTTCAGAAGGATGTTAGTTATCAATACAATCATTTGTATTGTGGTGCCCCTCCTGTTTCCCCCTGGATCTGCCACTGTTGAGAACCATCGTCTTATTACCAGTTCAGGGTATAAACCTATATACTAATTACACTAATGTGTTAGGGGTGTGGAAGGTTGAATTTAGAGGAAGTGTCTCCAAATCTGCGTGGAGGGATAGTGGAAACCCATCTAGGAAAACCCAACCTCAGTACACTAAGCCGAGATTCGAACCCTAATATCTCCATCATCATTAGCCAAATAAATTGAGAGTGTGGTGCCTTAAAACCATTCGATCACCGAAGCGGGTAGTAT
This sequence comes from Timema shepardi, assembly GCA_902151425.1. Lineage (NCBI taxonomy): Eukaryota > Metazoa > Arthropoda > Insecta > Phasmatodea > Timematidae > Timema > Timema shepardi. The sequence continues at coordinate 82,747 of CABFVX010003023.1, read as the reverse complement.
AAGATCGACCGGCAAAGTTCACTAAACAGCAATACCTTGTACCCCTAATCCACAAGCTAGTATCGGATGATCCATTTGAAATGACATAAAACAAAAAACTGGTTAAGATATTTTACTCGAACTGAACAAAGGATACCAGAAACTGTAAAGTTGTTTTGGGCCGCAGTTTGAAAAGGGTTTTTAGAAATAATTCTGGGGTGTTTCATATGGACAAGTTTGTCGTGGTTATTTGACCTTGCGCAACTGATATGGGAAACACTTTTCTAGACAGTCCTCTCTCTGTGCAGCGATCAGACAGAATCTGATCTCCGGGTGTTATGTTTTCAAGCTTGGATCGCGAACTCAGCACGTAGAAACACGACGGAGAGCAACAAAAAAGAAGGAAACCTGAAGCTGTTAAACCGGTTACTCGCAAATTAAAGCACCAGACTAACATATCTTTGAAAACTGCTTAGCAACATTATATTCGCGAGCTGATCTATGGCTTCGTGGTTCCAAGCTCAGTAAATATGGGTATTGTTTTGATGCAAGAAGTTGTAGCTGTGCTTAGGTAAAATGTACCTACCAAATTTTGATTTTTGGGTAAGTTGTATGATGTCATTAATACCCAAACGGTAATTTTGTGACTTTAAATTTAAAGAGCATTCCATGTGTACCTGGCCACGATTCGAACCTCAACTCATCACCAGCAATCTGATACATATCGCTAACTTAAAAACTTATATAATGTGACCACAGAGGCGGGTATAATTATGTAACCAAGCTAATTAACTATGTTAGAAGTTCTCGAACCTTTACATTACTCTCCGTCCCTAGCTCCCTCACCGTTTAGTAATGTTTTATGATTTTCACTCCCCTTCCCTTTCTCTTCGTCGACAAACTTTTCCAGAAGTTACAAAAATAATTTAAAATGCAATAAATAAACTTCTAAAATATAGAATAAATAAATAGTTCCTATTTGTCTGAAACCTCATTTCTAGGCCAGGATGAAAGAAAATTCGGAATTTCATGCATAAAAGTGTAAAACCCTTTTGTTGCTTTTTTGTGTATGTAACTACGATTTGTACATATTTGTTATTTTACAAACTAAATAGAATATCCTTATTTATACAGTTTTGTTGAGAAATTATTTGTATAATCCATTCACCGTAGGAATTGACTTTTGAAAGGCCTTTTTCCCTACCATAAATTTACTATATAGGATATTGGCAGGAAAAAAGACCTTTCAGAGAGTAATTCCTACCGTGAATGGAATATATATTGCATTTCTAGCTTTACGAGGAATGGGATTTTCTTGAAATCTGATTGACCAAAAATGTAATATTATTATTAGCACCGCGTCTTACCACTCGTTCGGGTTATACACACTTATGATAATGTGTAGTGGTAGGGTGATTGTGAGATGAGATGGAGGACCTACAGCTTAGCATAGGATCCGAACCACGGTGGAGGCCTGGCATTCCACACATTCCCAAGTTGTGATTAATACACGTCTTGTCAGAGGTGAAGGAAGGGTTTGGTAAACAGATAAATCTATTTTTAGCGTAAGATCATCCAAAGATTATGATACAAAATGAAAAAAACTTGCTTATAAAAACTGAACGACCGAGATGCCAATAATTAACTTCAAAGGAGCTTACCCTGAAAGTAGAAAGCAAATACCAACATAGTGGGGGCAATTCGTTGTGATTGGTGGACTGCGCGTACAGTACACTCGTACAAACCAACGGGCAACTCCACAGGGCGAACTTCATGTATCCCTTTTTACATCACGATGATGTTTAAACATTTTATTGACATATAGACCTCAGGCTGCCCTTTCAGGAGATATAAATTGTTATGTGTGCTGCAAGATAAATTTAAGGATTTGAGCTCATTTTATTGACACATATAGTCAAGAACGAACGCACTTAGTCAGAAGAGATAAAGCACGTCTATATGATCTGCACTGAAGCGTGTGACATGAAACTACTTATTCTATTTTCACATCCTCGTAGTGTCGTAACGAAGCCCAGGGTAGTGGCGAGAAATGGGCATGGATAATTAATTAATAATTAATCAAAAATATAATGTAATTGAGTAGAGGTTGTGAAGTTTTATTTGTGACATGTAGCTTTACAATGGCTGGGACAGTTGGCAGAATGTTGCCCTGTAAACATACACGTTAAAGCGCTGGCTACAGGTGTCAATATATTAAGAATTCTAAGGAAATCGATGCTCCTATGTAGGTCAAAGGTGTCGTCCGGCTGACCCTAGAATCTATCGAGGTTTTATATTTCATGTGTGTTCCCAAATTAGGCCAACCAAACGCTACATCCAGTGATTGCCACCTAGACTTTAATCACAAGGTAGGGTCGATACACTTTAAAGCAGCTTGAGTTAGATCAGTATCTAAATATTATTTGAGAGGTTTGAATATTTTTGGTCTTAGAAATCCAACCACCTAATATATATTCCAGATATATTGTAGCCATTGTTTTAGGTTTGATTATATTCATTCACATAGGTTGCCATTAATATTTACCTCACAGGTAAGGTAAAATCTTTTGATGAGCTTAATTGGATTTTTTTAAATTTCAGTGCGTCTCACTAACTTTTCTGGTTGTACGAATATACAGGGTGTAACGTAACATACTTCAATGAATATTGTTTTATCCTCCCTCTGCGGTATTTCTAGTGGAAATGGCAGTTATAAAGATTTAAAAACCACTAAAACAATCCTCAATCAGCCTATCACTGAAATTCTGCTACTTTTATCGTTCATACGTTATTTTTAATACATAAAACATGTAAGTAATTTAAGGTTTTAAATCCTATGTGAACATGTATATGCTTTTCTTCTTCATTTTGGAGCAAAGCATATTTTGAAATGAATGACGATACTGACGACTATGACTACGTGCCCACCTGTGCAAGTTCTATAAATAAGAACGAAACGTGTTGTCTAAGGGTAAGGTGTCGGACTTCTGTGTTGGGGGTCCGAGGTCAATCCTTGGTCCCGGCACAGATTTATCTGATTGTCAAACCCTTCCTTCACCTCTGACAAGACATCTTGTGAATGTGGGGAATGCCAGGCCTCCACCGTGGTTAGGATTCCACGTTAAACTGTAGGTCCTCCATTTCATCTCGCAATCACCCTACCATTACGCATTAGCAAGTGCGTATAAACCGAACGGGTAGTAAGACGCAGTGCTAATAATAATAATAATAATAATAAATTCTTTCTTCTTTGGTGCTTGGGCCGGTCGCTTCGCTCGCAGGAATGTTTGAACGAAACGGCTGACCGGAGACGTGGATGCCATAATCATGTTTGAAATTATTAGTCTTTGGCGAATCGACGCAAGCAATCAGCGACCATAAAAGGATAACAGGTTTCGTGCTTGTTCCCTCTTGAGAGTAACCATTGAATGTGGTTTCTTTGCAACGTCCTCCTAACTCAACCTCAAGCATGGTTAACGTAATGGCACATTGCGCTTGCAAAATATATTAAAAAAAATACATTAGTTAATATTTTCCGTAATATTTTTATATCCGTTAAAAGAAACTCCATGGCGTCAACCCACAAGCAAGCTATACGAACCGAGCAGTCGCTACAAGTTGGCGAAGATAGTGCCAAAATTTGCAGATAGAGGGTGCAATGTGATTATCACAACAAACCTTCCAGCCAGTAATCTCAGTTCTCTAGACCGGAGCTGCTAATTCTTTATTCAAGTAGCTACTCATTTGTCCTTACGAGGCTGAGTTGACCCCGTTTTAGACTCGATTCTTTACAGAAAAATCTGGAAGTACCAGGGATTGAACTCGGGACCTTTGAATGTTGTTATATGAATAACCAATCCGACTCCTTAGCTGAGTCGGTAGCGCGTCTGCCTACAAAGTTAAGGGTCCCGTGCTCAATTCCTCTTTCACAGTCCACTTATGAGGTGTTGCGTCTGTTTTAGAACTTCCGTTGGTACCACTTGCTTTGGTGGCCATGTGATTTAATGCGCTACTCTCGCAGTTGACTAGACTGCCGACGATGGGTAGATTGAGGTACGAATCTCGGTCCGGTGTATTTAGGGTGTTTTTTCCAAAATGGTATTATATTCTTCCTCTATGCACATGCACTTCTTATAAATACAATCTTACTAATACCTAAAAGTATTAGTGTAAAGTGCATAAGCGTACAAGTGCATAACCCGAACAAGCAGTAATACAGGGTGCTAAAATAACTTCTTTATTTTGTACATCGTGTGTTGGTGGGGTTCACTGATTCAGAAAGTGCATCTGTTAGAAGTGAACCCTAGCCTGCCAAGTTAGGATAAAATGTACCACAACTACTGTACAGCTGATTATAATAGGAATATTTTTTACAGTTACAAAAGTTACTAAAACAATGCTAATGTATTTATACGTCATGTGATCTGCAATTGACACTTTTGATAGATAATATCAAGGCCTCTATAATACTACTACTACTACTACTACTACTACTAGTACTACTACTACTAGTACTACTACTACTAGTACTACTACTACTAATAATAATAATCATAATCATCATCATAATAGTAATATATTATCAGTTCTAACAGCGGAAAAAGTCTTGTCTAAAAGTACCTTGCTATCAAAATCCTACCACAATTCCAAAGCGTCGGTAATTAGTTAATTAGCCAACTTCTCCCGTGTCAACTAGTCGGTAACACGCCGTTACTGATTAATCCACCACGCACTACGCAGTAAACACCAATCTAATTAAAATGGGTACACTCTCACCTGTGGTTGAATGGTCTAAGCCCTGTAAGGCATTACTCTTGTGATAGACTGAACTGTCGATGACGGGAGTAATGAGGTTCAAATTGATTTTTGTTGAGTTGAGTTTTCAACCAAATGGATTTGCACTCATCCTTCGTGCAAATTCGGATACATTTTTTCTAAACCCAACCTTACTCAAACCCTAACACATTGGCGTAGTTAGTTAATATACGTATAACCGGAACCACCAACGGGTAGTAAGACGCGGTGACAAAAATAAAGAGGGTACAAGCTCATCATGAACTAAATCACATTTTAAAATAAGAACTATATCAGTGTGACCTGGTTCGGTGGCCGCATCATCTAAATCGTCAGGGTAACCTGGTGGTCTAGGGGTAAGGTGTCTGACTTCTGTGCTGGGGTCCGGGGTTCAATCCACAGTCCCAGCACGGATTTATCTGATTAGGGATTACCAAACCCTTCCTTCACCTCTGACAATACATCTTGTGAATGTGTGGAATGCCAGGCCTCCACCGTGGTTCGGATTCCACGTTAAGCTGTAGGTCCTCCATTTCATCTCACAATCACCCTTCCACTAAACATTAGCGTAAGTGCGTATAACCCAAACAGGTAGAAAGACGTGGTGCTAATAATAATAATAATAATAATAATAATAATAATAATAATATTAATAATAATAATTTAAATCGCCAATCTCATGTTAGACTAGGCTGCTGATGATAGGGATATCTGGGTTCGAATGCTGATCCGGTGTATTGAGGGTGGTTTTTTCTAAATAGTTTTCTATTCTCCTTCCACACAAATGCTAGTAAACTTCCTCTAAAATCATCCTTCCTCATCTCTAACTCATTAGCGTAATTAGTATGTGTGCGTAAAACCTGAATGAATAGTAAGACATGGTGCTAAAGTAAAATAAAAAACTAAATCAATGTGCTGACAAATTACTATAAAGTCTAATCTTATCATGAAATATCCACCGCTATGAGATTTAAAAACACTGCTACAGTCCATGGCGAATTTAAATTAAACCCTACAGTCAACATTTGCCTTTGTTTACAAAACGATGGCCTGTGAGTCACAAAATTTACTAAAATATCTATCATAATATATATTCACTCTTCAAGTCATACGATCTACAGCTGTTAATTTAGTTAAATAGCATAAATATTGAAAAATTAATATTACTATAGACAATAATTGTATCAATGTTGACCACAAACAGGTTTATATATTTTAAAATGCTCTTTCTACCGTAGTTTTAATGTAGCTAGGCGCTACACTCAATAACAGCGCTGCGCAAACTGCATACAGGTCTTATTGAAAAAAGCTCTCTAGCTCTTGGTTAACTGTTGTCAAATATCCTCACTTTCAGTTATGTCGGAAGGTGGTGTGCTGTGGTAAGCAGGAGCTATTGGCAACATCTACGAGCCAGCGTTGCGAAATTTGTCTTATTTTAAAGTGGGAATGTAGAGAACGCGAGAAAAGGTCAAGTGTTTTTTAAATTTTTATATCAACACTTTTTTTTTGTCAAAATAAATCAACTATTGATCCAGTAGTAATGTAAAGTTTAATTTTCTTCACACGGTGATATCAACAGTTGTTGAATATCTGTCATGAGTATAGTAACATTAGTTGACAAACCTTTTTAAATGAAGAGAAAAATTTGTCATTAGATTCCAGAACAACCTTGGTAAATATTCAACAAGTGTTGATATCGCCATGAGCGGAAAATTAAGCTTTATGTTTCCACTGGAGAAATATTTTATATCTTTTGACAAAAGAAAAACCAAGTTTTTATACAACTGCAAAAGACATTGCCCTTTTTTCATGTCCCCTACACTCACACCTAAAATGGAAGATTGATCACACGAAAACAAGAGAATGACAACGCTGTTTTCCAACAGTAGCCATGCAGCTCTCTGATAGATGGTATCCAATGTAGCATGATTAAATCTAAATTAATATTGCAGGGTTCAATTCCTGAATGCGTATGCTAGAGATCCCCCCACGCCTTAGCCCCCATGGATGTTTTTCCTAACCACTCAGCTTAGAACAGGCATGTACAAAATTATCTGTTGGTTGAGCCATATTTAGACAAGTCTTAACAGAAATATCAACATTTGTTGAAACCAAGTTAGAGAAGTATTTCTTATTGATTAAGTTTATTGACGTGTAAGTTTGTCCTTGTTCAATCAGCGCACGTAAAGTTGTTTTATTACTGCTCGCGGACATCAATAATTATCTGCTACGGTCAGAACTACATAATCAGTCGCCATTACTAGTCTCTCAGAGAGTAGTCGCTGGTTCCAAGGCCACCATTTAATAACGATAACTTCTTTTTGGACAACTCAAGTTCGTGCAGAATGCTACTCGGTCGGAATTATGACTGCATTCGAGGAAGGTATAATATAAGATTGAACAACTTCTAGACTGGAAAACGTCTCATCTATCTTTTTGATCCATACGAATTACACTACTGGGACACGGAGGGGGGAAGGTAGAATTTAGAACAAATCTACATGCACTTTCGGGGAGAAAGATTGGTAAACTGTTTAGGAAAATACACCTCCCCCCCAATTGTTTAAGATTTTCGACTGAACTTTTTCAAGGTTTTTCCCATTTGGGCTTTGTTTATATTTAGAGCTATACTAATGAGGTACTATGAATTAAGAAGGCAAAATTTATAGCAAATGTATCCTTATTCGTATGGAGGAAGATTTGGGAATCATTTAGGAACATACACCCGCCAACTCTTGAAGATGTCGACCGAGATATTGTGAGTTTTTTTTTACGTAGTTTGCGGCTGACTAGCCGCTCGGGGTTGGTGTATAGTTAGGCCCATACTAATGAATAATGAGTACTAAATAATGAGGTACAGATGAAGAAGTCAAAATGTAGAAGAAATATATTCGTATTTGCATGGAGCTGCAGAGTGGGAAACCAATAAAAAGAATGTGTTCCAGTAGTATTGACCGCAAAACTATTTTGGTAGACTCTTAGCAAGTAAGGGTTCAACACCTGGTGAGTGGACTTGAGAGAATTAAAATTTCGCAATTTTCAGGCTAATACTGGTGGAGATCTTTAAAATATATTATTGAATGAAAAGTTTAAATCGCATTCGGCCTAATACAAACTATACGTTTTATAGTTTCATCGCCTTGCTCTACCATTTTTTGTTATTAAAATGAACGCGTACCTACAAATTACTTGGAAATGTTTTCAGGCTAAAATTGTTGCCAGAGTGTCTCAAGGTCATAAAAGAAACATACAATTATGCAATTATTTCCAACTACTGACTACATTTCTGCTTGCATGATTTACATTTACGGCGACTGTGAAGAGCTCCAAGCTGATTCTGAAAAGGAAATACGTTTAAAGAAGTGTATCATTATGCATTGGTAATAGAGGGAAGTACTACAAGGTCAAACATTAAACAAGTAATCATAAAAACATGCGTCAAACTCGTTTGGTCATAAGGACCACATTATAAATTTTAAATTCTGCGGGGGCCTCATTTCAGAAAATTCTTAATTGTCGCTATCTCAATTTTAAAATCCCTATTATTACAAATTATTAAGATAGTATATCAAATTTTAAGAGTTTTACTTTAAATTTTTACCCAGATATTTTAAAGGTTTTTTTTTTAGCAAGAGTGTACTAGACTTGGAATATTGAATTGAAATCACTTTTATAATTTATGACATATGCGTGTCCGTAAGTCACGATATTTAAGGTTTTTTGGGTCTTTTCAAACAACTTTTATTCATACACTTTGTGCTGACAAATATTATAAGTATTCGGTGCGCAAATTTAACACTTTTTGTTAATCGACCTCTAAGGAATAAAGAGTAAAAATTGCTAGATTTTCCTTAAATAACCAGTAATCAATAATTTCAAATGGCGTGTTTCTACAACGTTTATAATAAGTTGAATCAGGCCGCATTTAATTTTGTTGCCGCGCAGAATTAGGTATGGATCGGACCGCAAGTTTGGCATGCCTGCTCTATAGTAATAATATGTGGCCGTTGGAAGGGCTGAAGGAGGAAGGTGGGATCAAACATCCAGGCTTTAGGAGCCATTAGGAGTTTACTGATGACCTCGGTAATCTTGGGGTAAAGTTCTCGCCTCAGGACTCGATATTTGTAAGTTCTTAACCGAGCCGAGGTCAACGGATTTTTCCTGGGTGATAAAAAAAATCCGTAGTACAACTTCCTTCGGAGGGGGATTAAAACCGCCGGTCCGATGTCGATTGTGGCATGTGCAAGGAACCTGGAAGGTATGGGAAAGTACCTTTCCCGGAAAAATTGATAGGTTCTTTCACTCTCGTTCATATAAATTCTCATGTACTGATATACACAATCGGTTTAGAAAGTGCACGTTAAATATCTCAAATAAATAGAAAAATATTTCTTAAGGACTATCGTTATGAATTTCTATGTATAGACAAATAAATGAGCATTGATGTGCGAATCGAAATGAAAGGTCGCCATTTTTTAAACGTATCGTATGTTTACTTCTACCTTTAATAGCAATTCATAGAAAACTTTAATAGCGTTATTTAAAGAATAAGCACTATACAAATAAAATTATCTCTACGAATGCGATTGGACACATTGCTATGTTCTCCCATTGGTCAGCACGATATCACGTGATTAAGGACACGAAGAGAGTGCACAAAATTAGAATTCATATCAACTTAAGGACTATAACTTTAGGGCTATCATACCCTGATCATGGGAAAAAAGAGTACAGTTTAAAAATCAAATTTAAGGTGGATTGGTATTAATTATGCTTACAACAATTTTTACTCAACACATTTTTATTGATGTTAGTGCAAATATCACATTAATTACGTGGTAAGCATAAAAGTAATAAGTTAATAATATTTAACATAGTACAATTTTTATGTTGGTGACTTTTATTAAATATTACAATAAATTAAATAAAGATCAATGAAAGCTTTAATAATAGGCCTATATATAGTACCAATAATGGGACTAGGCCACCTTAATCGATACAAATAATATGTCATCTTGTTCCGAACTTAAAATCAACGATTTTATGCTTTCCGTGCAATCATAATTATGAAATTGAAAACCATCAAATGGTTTGAAATTAAATTTTACCAATAGAATACTTTTAACAGAATCTACCAAAAGAATGTATATTTCCTTTGTCCATTGAGCTTTCACCATACTAAAAAGAGGGATGATGATTCCCCTGAAATTTTAACGTGGCAATTCTTATTTCAAAAGATTTCTTTAATCCACAAAGAAAATCACATAATTCGTAAGGGTACGATGTACGTGGACGAGGCTTAATCCATCAAGGTAAACTAAGTACACACTGACTGATTTTTTTTAAAAAAAGGAAGGAAGATATAGAACATTTTTCTCTCTCCATACACCTAGGCCGAAATAAATATATTTTTAAAATCTATTACAAATAACATAAACGAGAGCTAGCTCCCTTCAAAAAGTTGTCAGAAAAAGGTCTCGAAACTGAGGTAAGTTAAAACCCAATCAGACTTAAATTGTTGGTCTGCGCTTGTGGGTCGTTGAACAAAAAAATTACCATGTTGTGTAGCGATGAAATTAGAATTACAAGGTTGGTTAACGTTTTGAAGCTGAGTATATGTATGCATTTCAAAATGGGTAGAACTGTTTTGTTGAAATTGATATCGAGGAGGATTCATCTGCGGAGCAAATTTTGGACGATAAATTTTTATGTCAGCGTCAATAACCTTTATCAGATTCCTTTTCACTCTAAATCGTGTATGTTTGGAGTTTTGTTTCAAGTGATTTAGCAATGACAGAAGAAACATCCTATCGCAGTCATTTTCTAGTTCTCAGTCCAAACCAGTGAGTACAAACAAACTCTCCTTCTCTCCAGTTCCCAACTGTAGTTTCCTAATAAATGGTTGCTTGTCGTTTCTCCGTCTTCACCACAGACTGGCAAGGCTACACCGCCCGTGACGTCACGTCTTATGCTCCAAGAACCGGGCGAACAATGGAGGACATATATTGTATCACGTTTGTCGCTGAGACTTCTCGGTAAAGAGTGTGTTGTGTAGATGCCGTCTCCTCGCGGATGAGCGTAGTTTAGTTACAGTCCGATTTCAATAGGAAGAATTTTTTTTTGCAGTTTTAAGGACGTTGTCTACTTGTGACGTCACGGAATGTCAAGATAGAATTTCCCATGTTGGTGAATTCACGTTTTATTCAGCGCGTTTCAATTGTATATAACGTTAAAACAAAAATCACACATTCTTTAATAATTCTGTGTGCACCGAGGGAGGTTTTATCCAAAACTGTTTTCCACTCTACCTCCATGCGAATGCAGGTACACACCCTACATGGCCTCACTAATACCTAAAATCATTTGCTTAATTGGATGACCTGGCGGTCTAGGGGTAAGGTGTCAGACTTCTGTGCTGGTGGCCGGGGTTCAATCCTCGGTCCCGGCACAGATTTATCTGATTACCAAACCCTTCCTACCCCTCTGACAAGACCTGTATTAATAACAACTTGTGAATGTGGGGAATGCCAGGCCTCCACCATGGTTCGGATTCCACGTTAAACTGTCGGTCCTTCATTTCAGCTCACAATCACCCTACCATTACACATTAGCGTAAGTGCGTATAACCCGAACGGGTAGTAAGACACGATGCTAAAAAAAGTTTCTTATCTGTGTGTCTTATCATACTTTACCAATTTTCTTTTTCCCTTTTGTGTTTTTGGTTTCCTCTTTTAGGATGTTGCGTCTCGCTTTTCACACTCCCTCCAGATGAATTCCTATAGAACGAAACCTCGATCGAGAAAATTAAAGATAACGATCGATTTTGTTCAAGAGGCAGCCATTACCTCTTTGTCCAGTGGCAGCAATTTTAAGTGTTAGCTGTGATCTTGTGTTCGTTCCCTTTTATTTATTTCCATTTCTTTTCCCTCGTACCTTCTTCAATTTATAATAAAATTAAGCGCTAAGAAGTTGAGAGATGGACAGATTCAGCTGGTTAAGGCCCTGCCTCTAAGTTTTATCTTAATTTAATCGAGTGTATAATTTCCCAGTCAACTGGCCTTGAGATAAGCTCGTAAGCACGTACGTGACATTTGTGTGCTTACACAGTGCTCATGTCAAAACAGTCAGCTGCTGGGGATGGCTCTGACCGCGATAAGTGACTGGACACATGCTTAGCCACTGATTGTCTTGAATTGGAAGATTGACCGCGAGTATGACGTCACGATCCCACGAATAAAGGACATACGTCCCTGACGGTCTCAGAGGATGCTATGATGAGATCATGTCCTGCAGGCCTGCGCGGATTTTGCCATTTACCTACTAGGATCAATTAGCAATGAGTGATAAAATAAAAAACTCTACAATATGGCGTGTCATTTATTTTTATTCAAATGTGAATATTACAAAATTGAAATAAGTACCATAAAAATAGGGGAGGAAAATTGGTTGTACTAGAAATAATTCAATGCATTGTGACAATACTAGTGGTTCAGAAAATAGAATCTATGTTTCTAAAATAATAGATAAATTAAAGAGGTATTTTAGTTTGTAAAATAATTTTAAAAGGTAAGAAATATTTAATTTATATGTTATTTAAATAGATGTAGGCACCTTAACACCCTAGTACGTCAGCGTCTACGTCACCATTGAAAGAGCCTTACATGGCAGTAAGACGTAGTGCACATAAATAAGTGGACATCGCTGATATCAAATAAGTGGCTTCTACATGAAGAATTTTTTTTTTCATGCACCGTGTATCCGTTCAGGTTGTGCATATATTTACATTAATGTGTTATAAATGTGTATGGTAGAAATTAGAAGCAATGTATCTGCATTTGCGTGAAGGCAGAGTGGGAAAACATTTAGGAAAAAACAAAGCCATACCAAGTGGAGCTATTGAGGGTTCATAACTATGTAGGCCCATACTACCATATTAAATAAGAGAAATTAATAATTAATTAAACCCTTATATATTTAAAATTTCAAATGCACAACAAACACCTAGTTTATAAACATCGACTGGAAAAACTACCCCTTGGCACTCCGTAAAAGTTGAATCAACTTTAAATTTATTAACAGGCCACCACAGTACCCGAAAGATATACCAAAACATGTGCGTCTTAATGAATTAATTTATCAGCAATTAATAGGAGCATGCTGAAGAGAGAGAAAAAGCTTCAACAGATTTAAGAGTGTCTCTTGGACTTTATGGCTTTATTTTATTTCAGCAAAGAGAAAAAGAAATAGTCAATTGTCACAAACAATCTTCATTTTACAAGAGAAATATGGAGAACTAAACTAAATTAAAACTATTGAATCCTAGCTATAAGCTGTGAGATAAATATTTCGTGCTAAAATCCTGTGGTCACAACACTATCGTTACGAGTAGAGACGAGAAGCCATTCACTGTTAGATGAACAAACGAGCATTGATGTGCGAATCAAAATGAAATGGTTGTCATTTTCTAAACTAATTATAGGGCCTATGTTTAATATCTACCTTTAATATCAATTCAAAGAAAACTTTAATAGCGTTATTTTAAGTCCAGGTACTATTCATTTTTTAATGAAAATGTTGTTTGTGCTTACATAGTCTGCTGTATTTGTTTCATTTCTACGAATTCAATTTGACGTATATATATATATGTGTGTGTATTAGCCATTGGTTGTTACGATATCACGTGATTAAAGACACAAAGATATTGCACAAAATTGGAATGCATACAGACATAATTACTACGGCTGTAGGGCTACCATACTAATCCTGTAAAAATAAAGTACATTCTAAAATTGACGATTGAAGGGATGGTTACTACTGGTTTTTATATTCCCTCGCCATACTAAGGCTAGTAAACCTTGACTTTTTTTTTATATAGAAGCCCACTTTTGACCACCAACATTGATTGAAAGTCAATACAATTTAACTTGGTAAAAATAGTTTTTAATTTATTTAATAATTATAAAGTTAATCTAAAAAGTTATCAAAAGCTTCCAATACTTCCTTATAGATCAAGCTAAGCATGTCCAACCCGTGGATCGTGGGCCACTTGCAGCCGAGTTCGTTCTGTGCTGCCCACCAGCTCAAATTGAAATACTTCAAATTTTAGAAATAAACAACAAATTAGACTTTTGAAGCTGACGTAAATGCTCGCTAATATCCATGAAGTTTTCCAGATTCACAAGTATAATTTTAATTGTGTAACGTATGTATGTATTTTCAAAAAATAAATAATCCTTTGTTCACGATGTTTTTATGTTTAGGTAATTAGCCACTATAAATTTTCATAAATGGCCTCCGATCAATTCCTCAAGAACTTATGCGACCCTCAGTCGGGGAAAGGCTATACATGCCTGGATTACGGTTTAGTTTATTTTTACATTATTAACTAAATGGCCTAAGCATATAAAAAACGGGTACACTTCCTCTAAATTAAACCTTCCTCATCCCTAGTTCATTAGTGTAATCAGTACGTAGTTTTGAAAAAAAAAAAATCCTTAACATCTTTCGGGCGACTCCACCACGAGTCATCGCAGATAGGACCTCTTCCAAAAACTGCGTAAGGGGGGAGAAAGTCCTCTGCTCCCTCTACAAGGATTTTAGTCCCGACTAGTCCATCACCGGCAGACCAAACTAGTTGAGGATAACGCTTTTTAGTCCATATGCCCTCCGGTGCGGGTCTCAGTAATCGGGCTTTCTGACCACTTGGATAATGGGTCATCATGAGACAAAATACAAGTTCAAGAAGAGAAACAATAGGATTTTGGCAAAAAATAAACTTTAAGAAAATACAAACTTTTTTCCGTCAACATTGATAATATTATTACCTTAGCTCAGTCGGCAACGTGTCTGTTTACTGAGCTAAGGGTCCCAGGTTCGATTCTCGGTATGGCCGAAAAATGTATCATTGATGAAATGTGGGTTTACCCTTTCACATTGATAATGATAGATTAACGGGTGTGGACTGTAAGTTGTGACTGTCCTAGTCTTAAGTTAGATTATAAGACACATGAAGCTATGACAGGACTAGCAAGCCGGTAGTGGAAAATTTATGATTTGAATAAATAATCGGCCCAGGCCACGGGCGGGAAACAGAAATAGATGTAAACAAAACTATAATATTATTAGTGCTATTTTATAAGTATTAATATCACTGTATCTATCAGAAGTATCAAATGCAGATCACATGACGTATGAATACATTAACGTAGATCTAGTAACTTTTATAACTGTCAGATAAGGTTCTTACTATGAAAACTAGGCTGTAGCACTAACTTCTAAAGGGCAATATAAAAAATTAAAACGTCCCACTTTAAATGAAGGCGGAAGAGGAGGGAGGTGAAAGGAGAAACTGGTTTTAAATATCCAGGAATCATTCTTGAAGATGAAACCATGCATGTTTATTTTTTTTAAAGATTAGACCTCTAGTGCAAGATAAGTTGAGTGCAGCGATATTCTATGTGGTATAATATATTAACGTTGGCGTGATGGCTGAAAGTGGGCCGACTGTGGTTGGAGGCCAGCAACACCGAGATGAGATGGACCAATGGGAGAGCTGGGAGTCTTGCCTACACCTTATTAGGGCCCTCCAAGTCTGAGAGAAGTTAGTCATACAGTCGTCGGACAAGTTGCCATTACTAGACATCCGTAGGTCGAACCAGCAACATGATCTTACCGGTTAGTCGGCATCGGTGGCGCCTCGCCTTGAATTACTTCCCTTTAATTTTTACAATTGCACCATTTGTGTTCAGTTTTTTTTTTTGTTAGCATCGCGTCTTACTTACTACCCATTTCAGATATACGATTATATATTACTTACGCTAATAGTATTAGGGATTAGGAAGGCTATATTTAGATTAAGTTTGCCCGCAACTGCATGACGTGGGAGTAAAAAACCATTTAGAAAAAATTTCAGTACACCCGACCGAGATTCGAATCTTGATCTTTCCATCTTTGGAAGCCTACTGCAATAGTGACGTCTTAGACCATGCGGCCCCCAAAGCGGGTTTCAGTAATTTTTTTATTTACAAATATTACTTCACAGAATATAACCTATTTAGCCTAGTTTTATAAATGCGTCGTGAGTTAAAAGTATAGTCCACTTTTCATAGGAAGATAGCTAGAAAAGCTACTAGAGCTATTTTCACGTATAAATACGTCAAGTCTTGTTATCTACCTGCAGTTGTCATTTTTGAGGGATATTATTAATACCTAAATAATAATAATAATAATAATAATAATAATAATAATAATAATATGGTCACAGCTTACCAATATTTAGTTCTTTTTTTTAACTTTTCTTATGAAAATTGGACTATTTATATTGTTGATCTCAACCGTGATTAAGAACGTTTGCCAGGTGATACCTATAACAATAATAATATAGTAAAATGCTATCAATGTTTGCTGCAAAAAATAAGTGTATTTTCTCAAGATCTTTCCTAACAGGATCCTACTTTAGATGAGCCTGAAATAGTGAAAAGAGAAAAAAGAGAAAAGTGAAAAAATACCAAACATAAAAATTTTGTTTGCATACTAGACAGTTTCATTTCTTCATTACCGATTATGACCGATCAAGATTATTTTGATCAATCTCAAATATTGTTTCGAAGTACTTGACACATTTGCGAGTTGACACAAAGAGTGATTTTCTTACGCGATCAATTGAAAATGGCGGTTGTATTGGTCAGTGGTCGACCCCTGCTGTAGGAATTCTTAAACACTGCGTCTTACTACCTGTTCAGATTATACGCATAGGCCTATATGATAATTAATTACTCTAAGAGGGTAAGAATGAGAAAGGAAGCACTCTAGAGGTAATCTAGAGTAGGCCCACGGCTTCTTTGGTGCTGACTGACAACTCACAGCTGACTTCTGACAGTCAACATTTAGGTATATATCTAAATTTTGACTGTTAAAAGTGACAGCTACTAAACACATGTTTTTGAAGATCCTATGGTTCGGCGTAAAGATACATAATTTGGTCTGGTAGCTCTTCAAAGCTGTCAGTCAGCACCAAAGAAGCCATGGGGCTACTGTACCTAAATCAGCGTCGAGGGAAGGTGGGAAACCATTTAGGAAAAGCCAACCGGGGTTCGAACTCCGATCTTCCCGGTTGCAGGACATTTGGAAGTAACGGAACTCAGACGCATATAAGAGATAACGCATGCTTTTTTTTATATATATATATAACACACACGTTCGTTAGTAGTTAGTTTGTAGTTTGTCTAAACTTAAAAAATTAAAACATAAGGAAAGCAGTACGGTACCTCGGTGTTTTGCAACTACCTATAGAACTGTCAACACTGCGAGATGAGAAATGGCAACACCGGCCAGGCAGGTGCCACATATGTAACACAAGGCAAGGCGTAGTATCCCGTGTGTGGATTGGAATGCAACACACATGACACCAGAAGAAACGTGATAATAACATATGCCATCAAACGCGGAGTCATATCGCCAACTAACCCACCGTTCCACGAGGACCACAGACAACACAAACCAAGACAGATTTTGTTTTGCTTTACACCTTACTACCCTTTCGGACTATCCACATACTTACATTATTAGGATAGGAATTAGTAAGGTAGAAATTTAGAGGAAATGTACCCGTTTTAGCGAGGAGAGACAGTAGGGGAACTATTTAGGGAAGTGGTTTCAAACCTGGGCGTCATAACCCCATTTGGTGTCGAACTATGATTCGGATGGCGTTGCAATACTTTTTGAGGTTATAGTTTTATGTGTACTTTTCAAAAGTAATTATATTGATTAAGGAAATTGCCAAATGCAAATAGAAGTATTAGCCGTTAAAATGATTTAAAAAGACTTGTAATAAAGTTATTATTTAAGTTATTTTTAGTTACTCGACTCTGACAGTTGCTTGCTGACATAAGAGCCAGTTTCATAGTCGTACTGAATACGCCTCAAATGCCAGGCCTCCACCGTGGTTCGGATTCCACGTTAAACTGTAGCTCCTTCATTTCATCTCACACTCACCCTTCCATTACACATTGGCTTAAGTGCGTATAACCCGAACGGGTAGTAAGACGTGGTGCTAATAATAATAATAGTAATACGCCTCAAGTGTGGTGCGACACTAAATACAGGACGACACCTACCTAAATCAGAATGGAATGGGCAAGTTTCGCATATGAAACTGGGCCATTCTATTCTGATCTAGGTAAGTGTCGTCCTGTATTTAGTGTAGCGCCACAATTGAGGTGCACTAAGGGTATGCAAGAACGTTAGTGAATGCTTAGTTGGCCGACCGTGTGGTCCCGAGCACACTATCGGTCCTCATTTTAACCTATGAAGATGCAATAAACCCCAATCTAGTGTCCACTTAGCATTCACTTAGTCAAGTTCTTGCATACGGCCCTCAGTCTGGCTATGAAAGTGGCCCTAGTTTGCTGTATCAAAGCTTGTGTTTAGAAAAGCGGTACTGCCGGCATAACTTCCCAATCACCAGCTGGGCTCGTTGATTCGCTTTTAAGCAATTTATAATAATTAAATCAACCACGTGGGCCTAACATTACGCTCGTTTACTGGTAATAAGGAGGTCAGAATTCAAATTCCGGCCGAGTTTTCTGGGAGTGAATTTTTCTAAACAGTTTCCTTCTTATCTTTTCAAGTAAATAAAGTTACATTTTATATAGTTTCTATCTACCTCATAAGTGTAATTAAATATGTATAGCTCAGACGGATAGTAAGATTGGGTGAAAATAATGATTTAATAACTAGAATAGGGACAGGGTCGTGATGGTCTCAAAAACCAAAATTGTGGTAAAGCCCGTCAAAAGGTTGGAAACCCACCGATTTAGGGAAATAAAACTTCAGTGTATTTGTCTGGGGTCCAAACCCCAACCTCCTTGCCAGTGGTAGACCAAACTTTACGAAACTTATGCCTTTGTCCACATGCGCATAGGTGCTTTCTTATGGGTCAGAATATACATTTTATTTTGCATTTTTAATACAATAATGATAATATATATATATTCCAATCTCCATAACTAAGTGATGGGGGTGTTGTTAGACTATAAGTCCAAAATACTTCAATTCGATCTTGGGTGGTTCCGACCATGACATTTAATATTTGTATAGGCTACAAGTTATTTTGAATTCTAATTAGTAAGTATTTAAACGTTGATTGTCTAGTGTTAGGTGCGTTGTAAAAGGTTAAGTTCCTTTGTAGATCGTGTTTTTATGTAAACGTAAACACCTCAGTAATTATTTTTTTAAATGAAAATTACACTTTTTATTTTCAGAAGATTGGCATGGCAAAGATAAAAACCATTACTAGCTCTATTTAAATGTATTCATACGGCAAGTAGCGTGTTCCGCATATGTCACTCTCGAGATATGTCGAGATTGACAGAATTAAGCTCTGTCCGTATCAGTAAGTTCTATATCCCGTAGGATGAGAAATACTCCACAGTAACAAGATGCTCTGTCCACAGAGTCCCAAACCGTAAGTCTGTAGTTTGTAGCACCCGTTGGACCAACTGCCATTATAAGAAAACAAATCATACGTAGATAAATGAATGGGCATTGATGTGCAGCTCGAAATGTACGCACCAAAGATAGTAAGTGAAACAATCAGCATTTTCTAAATTGATGGTAATTTTTCATTAAATATAGGCCTACCTTAAGTAGCAATTCAGAGAAAACTTACATCTTTAAAGGCTATCATTATTTAAACTAAAATCATTTAATAAAAGATAAGAGCTTGAAAATTTTGATTATGTTTATATAATTTACTGAATTTGTTTTATTTCAACATATTTGTTAGAACAAAGTACTATGTATCACATTGGGTGACACAATATCAAGTGATTGAGAACCCAAAGTGTACTGTACGCAAAAAAAAAAAAAGGATTATACAAAGCTTATGAAGTACATAAACCAAGCTTCAAAATAAATATGACTACATTATTGGCTAATCGATGTCCACACTCTTCTTACTATATTTCAAAAGACTAAATAAGCCACTTAAATGGACTATTACATTGTTATTTTTAGTTTATTTATGAGTATAATTACGATGATAAACATTTGCAAGGAATCCTAAGAAATACCTCTATGTTAAACAGAGAAGCCTGTTTCAATCTGAATTTTAAATAATTTGTCAACATGGCATGTAGAGGTTTTCTATAGACTACAGTTATCAGGTCATCGTAAAGAAAAAGAAAACTACCAGAACCTACATCATCTGTCAAAAGTGAAAGCTCCAGAACGCAAAGAGGTGGCTTGTGAACATATAAAAGTAGAGTTATTAACTTATTTAAAACTCTCGGATACGGTTCTTCTCATGCCGATTCCACTATACTTCAACTTTTCAATCATCTACTTACTATGCACAGCACAACAAAAATGCGCCGGGTATGCTTTTTTTTTCCTTGTAGAAAACATCCTTTTTTAAAAGTTTGTTCCCTTATTTGGGGACCAAAGATAGAAAGTGAGTGATGCTATAAAATAAAAGCAGTTTTTTTACTAAACAGATTTTATTCTAAGAATTTAGGAAAGCAAGTTCCCGTTTAGGAATAATGTTGGCAAGTTTGCCGGTTTAGCACAATTTACTGGATTATTTCTAAATACTTAGTAATATAAAAGGTCTTGAAGAAGGCTACGATCCCCTACCTCCTCCAATATATCTCCCCCCCCCCTTATAAACTAACCCCACCCCGTTGAGCGATAAAGTGAATGTCACAGTCCATACACAAGATAATTAGTCTCACTGATCAATACACAAGATAATTAGTCTCACTGATCAATAAACAAGATCGCAGTCATGCTATAAATAAAATAGTTGGTAATCTTAGCATGGTGTCCGATTAATAATTATACCAAGTTCTAATGCAGATTTCAATCCATATTTGAAATACTACTTAGCCATATGCGTTGACCAATCAGGGAAGGTTAAGTCCCTTTTATTTGCGGCGTAGTAAAAGCGAAAGTTCATGGTTGGTAGCGCCTATTTACGGTTGAGGGGACTCTAATGGCACCTGTGCATTCTTCCAAATGTATTACATCAGCATTGGAGAGGAAACTTTGATCCCCATTATAGATAATGGCCTTAGGTTTCAAGGGGGGTGGCTATACAAATGAACAATGCACAACTGTTGAATGAATTACATTTAGAGATGAGTGACGATTTAATATGGAGAAATTATCAAAATCCAGAGAGAGTGAAAGATTAGCAGTCATTGGTTGGATCGCATAACAGGACGTTTCGAAAATATCATGCACCAACCGAAAGCCAATCATTCCACTAAAGGATATGGTCACATCTATAGAACCTGTTCAATCTCAATGTCCCTGTCAATCAACTTTCAGACAATTTTTTATAACAATCTAATATTTAAATTATAAAAATATTAGTTCCAAGTTTACGAGTACAAGGGCACTGCCTACTTGAAGGGGAATATCCTTTCATGGGAATAGCAGCTCTGAAGCGTCAACACCACCAATACAATCCTCAGTTATCTTATAATTTTTGTTGTGAACATATTTTTAAAAAGATTGTTTGAAGAAAGCCATATATTTGTATAGCCATTTACTTTATTCTTAGAACTGCGACATTTCAAGTTGAATTTGGTTGAAAATGAACTAACCTACCTTTATATATATATATATATTATTTTTTAAAAACTTAAAATGTAAGACTTTTAATTCTATAGAAACATATTGATTAATATCCTTACAACGCGGGCTTTCTGAACGTCTATAAAGTGTCTTCCGGATTCCTACCTAATATTGGTTTTGGTCACAGCTTATCAATATTACGAACTTTATTGTTCTTTCCCGCTAATTGCAGAAACTAGTATTAATAGAAAATGTGACCTTTATTAGTTGAAATATATTCTAAGAAGAACCAATATTGAATGATTTCAACGGGATATTTAAAGGGAACGCAGATATGTTGATGGCATATAGCACAAGTGAATCTATTAATGTTGTCCAGCACAGCTTGCAGTGTGGGCGAAGTAATCTATAAAAGAGACTTATGTTTTTATTGATTAGTGTTGGCGCATATAATATGTATTATTAGTAATGACATTAACCATGTGTGTCTCCTATGTGATGTCTAATGTGACTTTGCACTTACAATATAATATCGCTGTTACCTGGTTATCTATTTGGTATTGTAGCTACACGGCCTCAATTGGAAGGCGTGTTTGTGTAAACATTATATGTTGTGAGTTGCGAATGACAAAACGAACGTTACGAGGTTGATATTATGATTCAATAAACAAATAAACTAGAGGAGCTGACCCAAAAGGTTGTGTCATCATTCCTTAGCCCTGTTAAAATGGGTTGATTACAGAAAATTGTAGCCAAGGGGTCACGGGGTCTAAGACACCGGTTCACCAGTATCAGTTCAGATACTGCCGCGCGAGCCCAAGGAACCCAGTTCAACGACCGTGTAGGAACCGCATAGGAGTTAGACAGGCCATTGGGTAAACCTCACAACCCCTCGTTTTGTCACACGCTTCCTAACATTCTCTAAGTTCTTTCATTCAAACTTCGCTTCTAGCACCACTATTGTAATAGGTATAGTAGTATTAATACATCTCTTGAAATCCAAGTCTATCGTCTATCACGAACCCGCACAAGTATTCACATCATCCCCCCTTATCCTCAGCCAAAGACATCCTGACAGATCAACAGGCCCACACGCAACGATGCACAAGGGAGGGTAAGGGAGGGGGTAACAGTATCTTTATATCGTCAATTTTTATTTAGCAGCACGTCTTACTACCCACTCAGTTTGTACGCTTATGTACTAACCACGATAGTGGGTTAGGGATGAGGAAGGTTGAATTTAGAGGAAGTGTACCCGAAAGAAAGTGGGAAAAGATTGAAGGAAAACCACTTTCAGTACACCCAACCGGGATCAAACTACGATCTTCCCGTCACCAGCATTCTAGTCTATTGCGAGAGTAGCACCTTACACCATGCGACCACTGAAGCGGGTGTCAATTATTTTTCACTCCTGACTTGATTGGACTGCGATAAGTTCTACTTCGGGTTTTGTGGAAACTGATTGAAGATTTGAATTTTACAATATTTTTTATTTATAGGTATATATAAAGAACCATGGATTAAAATAGGTTTTCTTGAATAAAATAATCAAATAAAGTATCGTATTTGGAATACTGAAGTAAAATTCTTACATAAAATATATGATAAGATTTGTTTTTCTTTGTTTACCCCATTTTACAAACCTTCCGGGCTATCCTGTTCTGTACGCTAATGGGATAGGAACGAGGAAGGTAAAACGTATAGAAAATTGCATGGAGAAAGTGGGAAACAATTTAAGAAAGAAAAAACACACCTCAGAATACCTAAACAAGGCAAGACTGGCAATGTACTCCTTATATCCACAGATGCGGGTCATTATAAAACTGATAGCTACTTAAATTTAAATCATGAATCCTCAAAATTAATCAAATTATTTTGAATATGCTTATTTTATAATCATAATTTATGCTATGGTATGTACATACATTAATGTATGTATGTTATCGTGAATTACTACGATGACCTCTGACCGGATCAAAAAGCAAGGCGGCAAGAGTTTACTCCTTCCTTCATCCGCTACACAAACTCGCCTTCTCTTCAGATCCTAACAGCCTTGTACTTGCTCGGTGTCTCCACGTATGCCGGCAACGTACACGGTACACGTGTACACATGTGAGGAACGCAATGTGAAGGAATGCTTGCGCGCATCAATTTCATGTGTACGCAACTCTTATTCGCCTACCATGAACGATTATACTTACTATAGTATGATTCTAATAGGAAGAATTATTATTATTATTATTAGCACCGCGTCTTACTACCCGTTCGGGCTATACGCACTTATGCTAATGTGTAATGGTAGGGTGATTGTGAGATGAAATGAAGGACCTACAGTTTAACGTGGAATCCGAACCACGGTGGAGACCTGGCATTCCTCAATAGGAAGAACCTTTTAGAAAATACCAACTTTTTTTTAATGTATTACACTACATATTAATGTTATTTTATAGTATTGATAACATATAGAGGGTGACCTAGTGGTTTAGGGGTAAGGTGTCGGACTTCTGTGTTGGGGCTCCGGGGTTCAATCCTCGTTCCCAGCACAGATTTATATGATTGCCAAACCCTGGCTTCACCTCTGACAAGACGTGTTTTAATTCCAATTTGTGAGTGTGTGGAATACTCAGGCCTCCACCATGGTTCGGATCCCACGTTAAACTGTAGGTCCTCCATTTAATCTCACAATCACCCTACCATTACACATTAGCGTCAGTGCGTATAACCCGAACGGATAGTAATAATAGTAGTAATAATAATAATATGTACAAAAAATGATAGCTTAAGATCATATGACCTGACATGAAAATATTCATGTTGTTTTAGTAACTTTTGTAAATGTAAAAACAATTCTTCCTATCTAAATCGTAGTATAACAATCATAATGACTAATTAGAAAAATACAAAGTGGTCATAGACAATTCTACGTGATCTGGTAGCAGTGCAGGTCATAGTTTTCAACAATGCTTATGAGCTGATGCATGCGCAGAGCAAAGATCAATATACTTGAATGCAAACAAAAGTAAAACGAAATATCTTTTGTTTTGACACTCAGTTTAAAGGAAGTGATTTTAACTTAACTTATTTTATAAATATATTCATAATTAAAAAATATACTTTTTTGTTTCTAAGTATACATCTTAAAGCTTTTATTTTATACAAAATATGAACCATTTTTTGATATATTTTTTTTGTTGGGTACATCAATTATTCACAAAACAAGGGAAAACAACGAATGTGTGAGTTCGGGTTATCTATTTTATAATAGATCCTTCGCTGGTTATATCGTGGTAGATGTAATAAATATTCTAGAAAAAGTGTATCTACTGTTAAGAACGAAAATATAGCTTGTATGTATTAGTCATAAGACCCAGTTATACTTCTGCCACGGCTGAGAGCGTTAAGGTGGGAGTGTAGGAGATGTGAACAAAGTTAAGTGTTTTTTGAAGTTTTTATAGCAAAACATATTTTTGAACTAAATATAAAATATTTCTCCAGTAGAGACATGGAGTTTAATTTCCTTCCCAAGGTAATATCAACAGTTGTTGAATATCTGTCATGAATATAACGGCATTATATGATAAACTTTGTAAATGAAGAGAAACGGTTATTAAATTCCAGGACACCCTTGGCAGATATTCAAGAACTATTGATATTAGCATGTGCAGAAAACTAAACACTATGTTGCTACTGGGGGAATATTTGATTTATTTTGTCCAAAACAACATTTTTACGTAAAAACTGCAAAAAGCCCTTTTATCGTATCCCCTCCCCCACCACCTTAAGGCTGCCACACTGTTAACATCCTAAATGTCACTGAAACACATTTGAAAAAAAACTTGATTTAGTACTTAATAGCATTTGAGGCTGTTAATGCCATCGCATTTTTTTTCCTTCACACTTATGCTAAGCCTTTTTTTTTTACAAACAAAAGCTTTTTATTAAATGAAACATTTACTAAACACACTTATTTCTCAGTGTGTTCACTAAACATGTTAATATTTCAAGAGTAGCTGTCTGTTTTTCCCTGCAATAGCACTAAAACTCGCAGCGGTGGCACGCGTACACAAGTTTGAATCATGACCGGATAAACAAAGGTTGAATGTAGTATAGTTGATCCCCACTTCCCCTTTTTACCAACATCTTGAATTATTTGTATGTGTTTTGCCATATCAGGCCTATTTGGTTCACTGTATTTTTTACGTATTTTCTGGTGTCTTGAGAAAAATATAATAATGACATACCCACAGTAGTCACTAAAATATGGGGTGCCAATTTCTATGGCAGTTCAATATTTCACCACTTCAAGCGCTTTTTGTGGCAGTGTGTTTCAAACTTTTAATAAATACATAAATAAAGAGAGTAGCGCGCGACGTGCTGAAAAAAAAGTACCTCTAGTGACCAGTATGAGTATTATCTAGATAATAATTTTCTAAATTTGGGTTGCCACCCGTACACAATTTTACGGGATCGTTCTGTATCGTATGAGTTGATCAATACATTGCGATTGGGGGGGGGGGGAGGAGGGGGCAAGAAAAAAAAGATGGGTCGATTAACCTATAGACACTAAGACTATAATTTTACCCTAATCACATAAATAATTACGATTTGATAAAAAAAAATCTACTCAAAAGTATATTTTTTAAACAGCCCCCTAACCTCTCCCTCGTCGGATATATTCTATTCACGCCACGGTTTGAGGTTCGGTCAAAACCAAGTAACTGTTGTGGTTCATAAAGTTGTAATGAGAACGATTGGGCCAATAATTTACATTGTGACACTTAGGACTGTTTTACTTTCATTGTTATTTTATCTTAAACCTTATCTCAAGTAGAGTGATTTAAATGTAGTATTTCTAAGATAAAAATATTTGTTTTTAAACTATGACTGACAGAATTGTTATTGTAGTTTTAAACTGTGACCCGAACCAACTGATTATATCAGCAGACGACTACAATAACAAATTAACTTTATTCTTCAAATGACACAAACCCCGGTCTCTAGGCCGTTAATTTGTTATTGTCGAGGATGATGTCAAAAATTTTTCAATGATACATTTTTTTGGCTTCGCCTGGTAACGAACTCATGTCTTTTAACTCAAAGAGAAGAAGTACTAGCAATCAATATTTCCTAAGCGATCCGGACCAAAGAGGTATTTTTTTTAAATATTTCTTGTGCTCTGCATACCATTGAAAAATATGAAAATGTTTTAAAGGAATGATGCTGAAAATTAAAAAAGTGTAAGTTAAAATACTGATATTGGAAATTTGAGGTCCAAGTTGAAGGGTACATGATAGAAAGAATGACCCCTTATGCATAGTGAATTTTACATCCATTAGTGTTTCCAGCCTGTGGCCTGGGTCAGTTTTTTATTCAAGCCATTTATTTTCCATTACCGGCTTGCTAGGCCCCTCGTAGCTTCATAATGCATAATGAATGAAGTTACAGGAGACTGATTGATGACTCACCACAGATTCTTTATTTGAAGACAAACAAATGACGAAAGAAATAATAATTGATACATATCAATAGAATTGATCGATAAAGTTGTTTTGACTGAATCATTTTGAAAAGTAGTGCCTAATAATACTCAAATACTGAAATGAGTTGATGTATTACAATAGAACAGCATTTGTTTGTTTTATCTCGGTACTTTAAATAACAAGGAAATCAAAACCCATTGAATAACAAAAACAGTCTGGTGCGCAAAAGTATAGTGAATTGTAACTTATGTGTTGGTTGAATAGGGATACCTTGAATATGTTCGGTAACAAGTAAAGTTGATACCAGCAAGAACAAGTTACTTACATCATGACAATTCAATTCATATCCCGTCTCTGTGGAGGCTGGATACAGGTCTAAGGTATATCTGGTTTAAAACCATGTTGGTATCGATGATTAGGATTAAATGTGGGAAGGGGAAGATAGTAAGGATTACCTAAAGTCCAGATAAACCACAAGGACAGAACATATATTATACATGGAGCATAAAGAAGTTATGTATTGGTTGGATTATACGAGTACAGTATGTTAACATCCAAAGTGTGATACGATTTTGAACTGGATTGTCCTGAATCTAATGGACAGGTAGCATTCAATGGTGGGTTAGGGTTGAAGAATGTATCGAGTCTCTTTTATGAACTTTAATTGCCCTTTTTTTTATTATAAGTTTATCGTGGATGTATTTCTTTCAGCTTTGCAGCCTATAATATATTTAAGTAACAAAAAATAACGCAGGCCTAGCTATATTTCGGATTAAGCAAAATCCGGATTAATGAGATACGGACAATCGAAGTCTGTATGTATTGGGATTGTATTATCGACGGGATAGGCCCCTGGGCAATTCCGAGAGCATTCAGGACCCCGTATCGGTGGCCGAGTCGTTTCAGGTGTTAGACACGCTTGGTCACCACTGAAAAGGAATTCGATGTTCAAAATCCAATTGAGGTGTACTGGGAGTGGTTCTTCTTATGTGATTTTTTTTCTATCCTCTCTCCAAACTAATTTTGAATCATTTCTTCCTCGATGCCCGCCTCATACCCTATCCTTGAATTAATGCTGTAATAGAACTTGTGATATGCATCGGTGGGTATGTGGAAAATGCATCAATCTCGTCTTGTTTGGTTCGCTAATACCTGGAAAATCTGATGTGGCTCTTTCTAAATGGTTTTTACAAGCCTCTAACATGTGAATGTGGGAACACTTGATCTAAATCCTACATTTCTCATTTCTATACAAATTTTTTTAACTTGCAGATAGCCCGGAAGAGTAAAGCGTAAAGAATTTTTAAAAAAGAAGATAAATGTGCTTTTTGTCAAGACAAGTACAATTTTTATAAAAATAACCTTTTTTTTAAAAACAAATTATTTAGGCCCGAATTTTATAACATTTTATTATTTTAATAGTGTTATTTTATAGGTATTAATATAATCTATGTAAAGTGATAGGATATGACGTATGAATAAATGAGAGTGGATCAAGTAACTTTTCTATCTGTCAGATAAAGTATTTCTTATGACAATAATTGGACTGTACTGTAAATTTATTTTTAAATATTCCAAAAGGCTCTTCTATTTTGATTCCACTATAGTTTGTAGCTCAATTAATGATATAGCCTTGTTTTTAGAAAGTGCGCCTTAATACTTTGGAAATAACAATCACTATACTGTGGGTGGCATGTGAAAAGTTAATGTCACCCACTCTTACTAAATTAACCTACTTTATTGCTGTAAAATTTATTAAAACGGACATTTTGGTTATTTGACCAATTCTCTCACGGAACTAGCATTATGCTTTAGTCAAACAAATTAAAACGTTCCCATTATTTAACATAAGAGAGATTGTTTAGGGGAAAAAAAACTGTAGTAATACTATCCGACACCTTAGCTCAGTCGGTAGTGTGGGTCCCGGGGTAAATTCCTGGCATGGCTGAGTAATTAATCATTCACACTGATGAATTAACAGATTTTGTGGATTTTGTGTTTGTTCTGGATCCAAGCAAATGTTTAAGTCGCGTTCTGATATAATCAGTCGTTTCATACAGTGCATGTTAAACGCCTCAAATAAGTGGTAAAAACATACAGTAAATACTCAAGTTAAACAAAACAATGTGTGCATTTGACATACCTTAGTTGAGGGATTTGTTGACCTAGCATCTTATGATAGCGTTTTCAAACTTTTTTAGAACAAAAAAAAACCCTGCAGCTAAAGGCGTGGATGTGATAATTGTGACAGGTCTTGACAAACTCGTCAAAAGGTTGCGAAAGAAGTTTATGATAAGAAATAGTGTTTATCTTATAAAAACGGAACTGTGGATTGGAACAACGTTCTAAGCTACACGTGGTATTTTTATTTGGAACATTATGATCATCGCCTACCTGTGACCTCAGGGCAGTACAAGGATCAAGATAGGATTTCCTATTTTAATGAATTTACGTTTTATTCAGCTAGTTTTAAAGATATAACGTTGAAACAAAAACCATAAATTCTTAAATAATTCTAAAGATTGTCCTAAACTGTAACAAAAATATATATTTTTTCATCACGAAGTAGTTTTTGTAAACGTATATTTCTTACAAATCATCTCCAGATTAGGATTTTTGGCTTAGTCAATAAAATGGCTTGTAGGAGTCTTCCTGTCAGGATGTAGATTAAAAAGGTCGGTGGTAGAATATGTGTAACTAAAACAGGAAACTAAAAAAGGCGATTTTAAAAAGCAAGTCAATGTCTTCAAGGTGCAAATAGTATAGTGACTGTGACCCGCTTAAGTGGCTGAATGATCTAAGGAGTTAGTCATGTTAGGCTGGCCAGCTAAGGACGGTGAAATTAGGGTTCAAATTCTGGTCGTGTATACTGAGGGTGGCTTTTCCTAAATGGTTTCACACCCTCCTTCCATGCAAAATCGGGTAGATTACCTATAAGATGCTTCATTCCTCACCCATACCCCATTAGAGTTGCCATTTATGCTTACAGCTTGAACAGGTAGTAAGACGCAGTGATAAAAAAATATAGTGATTTTTTAAACTAGTTAGAGGAAGAAGAAAAGTGTTATCAGTAGATAAACAAGAGGTTTTGCAGGGTAAATTGGGTTTTTTTTCTTCCCTGTCTCTCTATTTTGTACATTGGTGGCTAAGTGTGATTGCGCTAAGACTTCTTAGGTGCGTCAAGTTAAGATGCAACCCGCTTCACAAAATAGCTTCAAAATCTCCAAGTAGGCAACGCCATTTAATGAATAATTATGTAGTTTTATAGCTGAATTTTTATTCTTGATTACAAATTCTGTAATAAATACAGTACGATATTGTTATTAGTAGATCAATATGTAACATAATAATAATACTAATAATAATAATGCAGTAAAGAGTGAATTAGCCAACCCCCAATCCACCGAAAGTCTCAAATAATTTTAATAAAAGCTTAAAACATATTATAAAACTATGGAACAAAAAACTGAAAATCTCTCGAATGCATTTGGTTAGGTTTTAGACCAGATTTACGACTTGACCATCAATGCTTTACAATACCCCTAAAATTCCCAATAAAATAATTTCTAGAAATAATGTCTCCTATATATAATGTGTCACCTAACTCCATTCCTCCCCTCCTCCACAAAGTAAGTTACTTGATGTGACACTGTACGTGTTAAACCCTTAAAACATTGTTGTATATGATATCTAAGTGGTGTTATCCTCACTAAAATGCATTAACAATAGTTTCGGCTATTTGTTTCATTGTTGTATATGTTTATGCATTCTACTAACCGACATACAGTAAGCTGAAATTTCTAGGTTTGTAAAACTGACGTTTTGCTGGTTTGTGTGTTATTCAAGTTTATGGCAGTAGAGATTAAATTTCAGTATTTTCACAATAACTCCTAATATAAGAATAATTTTATGGTTATTGATAGTGAAACGTGACAACATTATAATTTACGACTGTCCTATTTGCGTTGCGTTGCGCAGCCACGTTAGTGACACGTCTGTTTGTTATTTTATGATTGTTTTCACAAAAGTTGTTGCTAGCTTCTGGAAATGCATTTAGTTTGGAAATCTCTTTGTATATTCATTCCTTCATTGGAAGCGTCTCCAAGGGCGTAGAAAGGAGGAGTCAGGGTGTTTATATGTACGCCAAAAAACTTATTGGCTAAAGGTATAGTAACATTTTCTAGCGGACCCCCTCCTTGGAGAAATTAGTTTTCTACGCCCTTGAGAGTCTTTAGGAAGATATATTTTATTATATTATTTACATCCATTTCTATTTTCAGACAATGGCTTGGGTTAGTTTTTTTTATTCAAGTCATATATATTTCTACTACCAGCGTGTACTAATTACGCTAATGGGTTAAAAATTGGAAGGTTGAACATAGATGAAGTGAACCCACATTTTCATAGAGGGAGAGCGGAAAACCATTTAGTAACAGCCCCCCCCTCCCCAGTTCACCACCCGAGCGAGATTCAAACCTCAATCTCCCTGTTTTCAGGAGTATAGCTCAACACGAAACTAGTGCGTTAGCTAACCACGCCACTGAGGTGGGTTGTATACATATATAATGATAATAAATCTAATGAGGTAGGAACTAGGAAGGAAACATTTTAGAGATAATCTACCCTCATTTTCGTGGAAGGAGAATGGAAAACCATTTAGGAAAAACCAAATTCAGTAAACCCGACCAAGATTCGAACCCTGATAACCTCATAAGCAGGCCAGTCTAACACGAAAGTGACACCTTTTAAACCATTTGACCACTGAAATGGGTCATATGTTTCAACTACGCTTGGAAGGTAATGAGGATTCAGGAGGAATGTAATGATTGAGGAAGAGTAGGAAAAACCGACACTTGGTGCATTCGGCAGAGATTCCAGTTCCAAACCCCGGCCCCTGGCAAAACAAACCAGATGAGCAAGACATTTAGATCAAGTGCTCACCGGTGTGGGTTTTAGTTCCCTAGCTCTTATAAAAAAGCGGGGATTTTTTTTAACAGGGAGCTGAGTTAGAAAGAAGATATTTCCTCTACAGGACCTGCAGTTCTCTCAGAGTTTGTCGTAGAGTATAGCAGAGAAAGAAAGACGATAATATTCCCTCTAAAATACCTGCAGTTCCCTCAAAGTTTGTCGTAGAGTGAAGCCGACAAGACCTGTAGGTCCCTCAGAGGTTAGAAGCTTTCAGAACTGCTATTTATTTGTCATAAAACGGTGTCCTGACTATTGTACCGACTATCGACAATCCACATTGACGCAGCAGTACAAAGGCTCGCTGTGCGAAAATGTCCCTCCCTACCTCGATTGGCCATTCCTTGCGTCACCGCGACCATATACAAAGTATCCTTTCTTTATGCTACGTAACACTGACCTGCAGGTAACAATGCTTATTTTCAAACAAAGTAGGACACATTCGATAAAAGAGGCCGATGGTTAAATACCAGATAGTGTCTAGATTTAATGAATATTTTATTATTTGCGCCTGCGCGTACGTGGACAAAGGCGTCAATCTCTTCTTCTCTGGTTTCCTGTTGACGGGGAGGTAGAGGTTTGAATTCCAGTCAGGGGTTCTAAAGAACTTTTTTTTTTACATAGTTTTCTAGTCTCCCTTCACAAAAATGCGGATACATTTTATTTAAATATTACTTTCAGTATAAATTTAGTTTTTTTAGTATCAAGATTTACTACACATTTGGGTTTTAAGCTTATGCACTAATTACGCTAATGGGTAAAGAAAGAGTAAGGATGAATTTAAATTATGTATACCCTCATTTGCGTAGAGAGAATGGAAAACCATTTAGGAAGACCCCCCTCAGTACACCCAACTGGGATCAAACCACGATTTCCCCGTCATCGACAGTCTAGTTTATTGCAAGAGTAGCACCTTAGACCATGTGGCCACCGAAGTGGGTTTCCACATCTTACATCATTATTGTAAATATACGCAGGTCAAGCAATAAAAAAGTTTTAAATGTATTTATATTAGTATATTTTTGAATATTAAGGTAAAGTTATACAGACAATATACTAATTTACCCGTCTGGTAAATATTTGAGCAAAAACATTAAACATTTTACAACAGCTCGAAATATTACTTTTAAATTATTTTAATTTATATTTTATGCAACTATACCAAAAGTACAATTTTCCTAGAAAGAAATGTATTATCTGACAGCTGGAAAAGTAACTAGAGCTACTTTCACGTATTCATACGTCAATTCGTGCTATCTTTCAATTTTGATAGCTATTATCAATACTTATAGAATAACAATGACATCTTGCTATTGTAAAATTTTATCAATGTTGACAGCAAAATATATTTATTTGTATTCACTAAAAAAAAGAAAAAACCCTCCAAAATATCAATTTACACCAAAGATATCTTTTCTAAAGGCGCGTTTCCACGATTTGATTTTTGTTGATTAACTAAAGTTGCTTCAACTCCAGTTGAACGAATGGTGATCAATATTTTGTTGTCATGATTCACTTCGAGTCGGAGCAACAATTCCACAAAAAGAGAATTTGTTGATGCTCGTGTCAGAGTTCTGTTTGTATAATAATCTAGCCGAAGAACTTGTAAACATTTGATAAGATGTGAAGAGGAAAAACCCCAAGAAAGCATCGTTTCTGTGTGAGACTTTGGATCACAAATTCGTAATAAATGGGTGGTTCTCTAACTTTGCTGAGTGAACTAGCAACAGAAGTAGTCGAAAGATAGAGAAACTGTTTCAGTATGCCTGAAGAAATATTTAAAGGAATACTTTAAGAAATAAAAACAATGTTATTTGGAAAAGAAATACAATTGAATAATCTACATCCCTACAACTGAAGCTTCAAATGACATAGCTATATTTATGATTAAGTTCTAAGAAAAAGTAAATGAAAATAGAGCCATCCTGCAAAGTATATGACTGGAGCGGCCGGGTTTCAATCCTCGGTCCCAGCACAGATTTATCTGATTACCGAATCCTTCCTTCCCCTCTGACAAGACATCTTGTGAATGTGGGGAATGCCAGGCCTCCACCGTGGTTCGGATTCCACGTTAAACAGTAGGTCCTTCATTTCATCTCACAATCACCCTACCATTACACATTAGCGTAAGTGCGTATAACCCGAACGGGTAGTAAGACGCAGTGCTAATAATAATAATATATGACTGGATGGGTCACATTATAAAAGTATATAGTTTATTGAGTGATGTCAAATAAGACAAAGTGTAAAGGAGAAGGACCAATAAGATCGCGAATACAAATTATTGATGATCTCAAACAATAAAATAAGATCTAAAAAATATATCTGTCCGTAGGACATAATATACTAGAGGACTCAATACGGACAAGGCAACGCACCTGCCAAAAGACAGAACCCATAATAATAATAATAATATTATGTCTGCTAGGAATAGTTCAAGTTAAAGGTACCTGCCACGAGTTGACAGCAG
The DNA here is from genome assembly GCA_902151425.1 of Timema shepardi. Taxonomy (NCBI): domain Eukaryota; kingdom Metazoa; phylum Arthropoda; class Insecta; order Phasmatodea; family Timematidae; genus Timema; species Timema shepardi. Next base: position 48,481 of record CABFVX010003023.1, on the reverse strand, counting down.
TTGAATGACCAATATTACCAAGGGGTACACCTCGTTGGTGCTCCCCCCCTCCTCCCCCCGAAGTCATTTTTTCATTACACTACTGTTTCAACGTTTCAATTGGTCAAACTAGCTTAAATATATTTTCCCCGCTTCAGTTTGCTTTCAAGTACATTCTAGCTTTTAGTGGGTCAACCTAAACAGAATAGTGAAAAGTACCTTAAGGGGGCCGCCTCGGTAAGCGAGAAATTGCCACTCAGACGTTCAACTCTATAATAACGAAATATTTAACTCTACGATGCATCCTTTCACAATATGATTCAAGCAAAAATAAAGTCAAAAGTTTCCAAGAGGGTCCTTTTCCCTTAACAACCCCTTATTTTGAGTCTTAGCTATATACAAAAATGTGTGATAATGAACATTAGTTTATTTTAAACAACTTTTTAAGCATATTTACTGAGTTATGAGACTAGGCTTGATGATAAAAGGGCTCTACATTTTACCTTCCTCTAACCAATAAAGTAATTTTTTGATAAGCTCCCAATAGAACATTTTAAGATATATGAGAAACAGCAACGAGCCTTCCTCTTTACCTTCAGATACAAAGTTTCGTAGTTTTATTTCCTCTCTTTATTAACGAAATGACAAAGGTTGGTTGTAGGTGAAACGCAAAAGGGAGTATAAGCTCAGACAGAATAGAGAATTACAGTAGTTCCAGAAAACGACACAGACCATTGTATTTTAATCCATGTGTCCTGACAGCAATTGATCCATTCTCGCTTACCGTGGCGGTCGCCTTAAGAGCCACCTGTCTCAATTCAAAGGGAAGGTTTGAAAAAAGCCATATAGGATGACGTTTTAAAAGCTTTTAGGGGCAATTCAGGAGTTTATTACCAAGATAAGATTAGTTACACCTTGATGTATAAGTATGGTTTTATGGCATGCAACAACACTGTGTTCATCTGTTCGATTTACGAAGTTGAGGAGAGAGGTAACAAATACTTCAGGGTAGGATTTTGATAGAAAGATATTTACAAAATACAAACATATTCTATTGCTTGCGACATTGATAACATTTTATTATATTACGAGTTGTACCCAAGCCTCCAACAGTCAACTATTTCATTAAAAAAATAGACCCGTCCGGGCTATACGCATTTGATTTCTCAAATTAGGGGAAACGTGAAAGGTAGAATGTAGAGGAAATGTACCCGTATTTGTGTGGAGGAATAGGTGGAAATCATTTAGAGGAGGGTGGCAACACATTCTTAATGTATACCTGATTAGTGTTCGAACCCCGACCTCCCCATTACTAGGAGATTTATAAAAACATGCCTACTATAAAAGCTTGACGTTTAATCTGTGTGTCCACTGAAGTGTTTTATTCTACAAAGTAATCCCCCTTGAGTTTTGTAGCCAGGTAAATAAAATATGTGTTCAGTACATATTTGGACTGGTTAGTTGCTCGGCAACCTAATCGACCAATAAACGCGTGCTCCGGGTAAAAACGTAGTCTGTGTGGGCTGCTGCTATTCATCAGTGTCACCTCAACTTGGTTTTAGTATTGGATCATTAAATTGACTTCACCTTTGGGAAAATAAAAAAATATGAAGAGACATAGCATGAAATAGGAAAAAGGACCCATGGAAGGAACTCAATAAAACTTGGAACTAACATAAGCAGCCATTAGGACCCCTGAGATTTTTTTAATCCTACTTTCAACCCACCATCTTAAAATTAGAGGTATCCAAAGATTTAAAAAAAAAGAAAAATTCCAAAAGGTAATTTACTCTTAATCAATAATCCGACACCCTAGCTTAATTGGTAGCGTGTCTATCTACTGAACTGAGGGTCCCGGGTTCGATTCCCAGCGTGACCGGAAAATTTATCATTGGTGAAATGTGGGTTTACGCTTTCACATTGATAAATTAACGGGCGAGGACTGGATGTTGTGCCTGTCCTAGTCTTAAGTTATATTGTAAGGCATATGAAGCTAAGACAGGCCTGGCACGCAGGTAGTGGAAAATATATGAATTGAATAAAAAAAACTGACCTAGGCTATAGACTGGAAACAGTAGGTGAGGGAAAAAGTCTTAATCAAAATATCAACCAGTAGGCCAACACTTTATTTTCTCAATTTAGCCACTGAAGCGGTGTCTTTAAAAAAACGTACAAAATGTAATGTTTTTTAAACCCACACTGGTGGTCACGTGGATAAAAGCGTCATTCTAGTCTTGTCTGGTATCCCGCTGACGTAAATGTCAGTGTGCGTTTGAGCTTCGGTCATTGTCAAGTCATGTGATCAGCAGCTGTTACTTTTAATCAATATTATCAATATATATAAAATAATATTAATAATGTAAGGTAGTAGAATGTTATCAATGTTGACCGCAAAACATCACGGAAAGGATGTACGATTAGTACATTCGGGCATCCCCTGGGCATCGGTACATTAGTACTGGCTAAATTTTCCACCATTGGGGTAGGAAAGATGTAGCCCAAACGTGCATTATTATTATTATTATTATTTATTTGTTCGTTTATAAGTACTTTATTATTAAGCATCACATATATCAATAGCACATATACAAAGAGAATAGACAACAAACTCCAGCACCGCGAGACTTTCGAAAGTTAACACTACAAACAATTAACTGATATATTAACTAAAAAGTTATAAAAGGCAATCAATATACTTCCTTCTGGATAGTTGTATATTTTTTCCTTGAAATTAAATAAACGGACTAAGAATATAAATATAATAATATTTGTTAGTTTTTTATTCCCACCATTGTGGCAACATGAGCTCTCAGTTTTAAAATAAAGTGCTTCCTATGAAAATCCGATTAGATTTTCTTTGATACTACGGACAATCCAGGAGAGTTGGCGGCTATGCAATGACATGTTTATTTTTTGTCTGCCTCTAATAATCTCAACCAGAATGTACTACATAATTCTATTATCGAACTATTCAAACATTCAGCTCTTTAGGGAAGTGCTCTTGAGTTTCTAGAAACTCAACGTTATCAATATTAGCTATAAGAAATAAAAAATATCCAAAGTATAGTTGGATCGTTATAAAAATTACTTTATCTTACAGTTCAAACATTTATTTGAACAATTTTCATGATTTCATAAGTTTGGAATGTGTTACACAGTTGTCACTTTTTTAACTTATATGTTTAGCATCAAATATTAATTCAAATATGAAACACACACCTCGGTGGCGAAGTTAGCTAACGCGCTAGTTTCACAGTGCCGAGAACAGGGAGATCGAATTTCGAATCTCGGTTGGGTTAACTGGAGGTGGTTTTACAAAATTGTCTTCCACTCTACCTCAACACAAATGTGGGTTCACTTTCCCTAAATTAAACCTTCCTAATTCCTAAACTATTAACGTAATTAGTACTTAAGCGTATAAACCGGACGGGCAGTAAGACGCGTTGCTAGATAAATAAATAAATAAATAAATAAATAACAAACGTGAAATGCCTCCTCCAACCAGGGCCGTACTAAGGGGTTAAAATGGTGTTCGGGGCATGCGAGTTTTAAAGGAAATCAATGTTTTTGCAGTTTTTATAACGAAATAATTTAGTAAAATATTGCTCCAGTGGAAACAAAGAGTTTTATTTTCTTCAAATTGTGTTATCAACAGTAATTGTTGAATATGTCATGAGTATAGAGGCAATAGATGACAAACTTATTAAATGAAGAGTAAAAACTGTCATTCAATTCCAGGACACCCTTGGCAGATATTCAAGAACTGTTGAGGTCACCATGTGAATTAAACTCTATGTTTATACCGGAGCAATACTTTTTTATTTTGTAAAAATAAAAGTTTTGCCAGATAAACTGCCAAAATACTGCCTTAACTCGTGTTCCCTACACTCCCACCTTAATATTTTACTCTCTGTACCCTATAGGAGAAGGCCTATTATTAGTAATGTATTTTTTATTATTCTTTTCCATTGCCTGTGTATGTAAGCTAGTAGGTTTTTGGAATCTTCTAAAACTATGCCCCCTATAGTAAAACTATATCTTTACACTTTAAATTATTTCAAAATGTTAAAAAAATATTTTACTATTTTCTGAAAGGAGACTTGAGCCAACGAAAGTAGTACCCCTTCTAAAATACATTTTTGTGTAGGGCTCCGCCTACAACGCCCAAACCCTGGATTCGAACTACAAGCCCCTCGTCCCTGGAAAAACTAAACAAAACGATACTAACACCTTTATCCACGTGCTTACTGGTGTGTGTTTGTGGGGTAGGGCTAATATCTTAATATTGGATTAAATTATGAGATTTGGGTTGAAAATTTAAAACTGCGAGTATTTGGTGTAACGCTTCAGATATATAAGCTGGGAACAATTGCGGGCTCGTACCTGTGAGCACGAGGACAAAAGCGTAAGTCGCGTCTTGCTTGGTTTGCCGGTGACAAGATCAAGTTTCGAATCTCAACTGGATATAATGAGTAGTTCCCCCTTCCGTCACCCACAAATGGTTTCTCCATTTTTCTCCGCGCAAATGTGGGTCCATTTTCTCTCAATTTGACCTTACTTATCACTAATCCCTTAGTGTAATCATGCAGATAGCTCAGATGGTAAAAACAGACCTAACAATTTTGGAAATATTCCTGGCTATATCACTGGGAATATTCCCTATGACATTTATTATTATTATTATCACTATCACTAAAGATATTTTAACTTTTACCAAGTGTATTCCTATTTGAACTGCTACACCAAAAAGTAGACTTTCTCTGGGTTTAAAATAGCAGACCATCTTATCGCTAGAGTTAGGAAATACGTAATCGTTGTTTGTTTACTGCATTTCAATTGGAAAACATTGGAGTTGATCGCTTTTATCCCAGACTGCAGTTATTTAGATATAATTATGTTTAGACTTTCAGAAGCTTAACTATTGCCTTCTATTACAGCAAAACATTATTTCTCCATTGCCCATATCGGTGGACACGGGGATTAAACGCCAGTCTCACCTTGTCTGGGTTTGCCAGTGACGGGGAGGTCCGGGTTCGAATCACGGCCAGATGTATTGAGAATGTTTTTTACTAAAAGGTTTCTCATGCTACCTCCACGCAAGTACTGGTACATTTCCTACAAATTTTATCTTATTCATTCATACTCAACCACTGTCACTTTTTTTTTAACCCCACGTCTTACTACCCGTTCGGGTTATACGCTCATGTACTAGTTACGTTAAAGGTTTTAAGGATTAGGAAGGTTATATTTATAGAAAATCTGCCAGAATTTGAGTGGAGGAAGAGTGGAAAACCATTTTGGAAAAAGCACTCTCAGTACACCCGACTGAGATTCAAACCTTTATTTTACCGTCATTATCAATCTAGTTAACTGAAAGAGTAACGCCTTAGATCATTCGGTCACCGAAGCGGGTACAAGTGTGATTAAATGTGGATAACCCGGACTGACTGTAAAGTGCAAATCAAGAAAGATATTCTCTTCAAAGCGTACGAGATCAATAATGGCGATGCCAATTACAAACACATACTTTGTAGCGTCATGATCCGGTGTTATATTTAGCCAAAAACCAAACCTTCAATCGTTAATGACATGTTAGCAATCTGCACCAGTGAGACTGGATACAAAGAAGTCAGTATCGTCTAGACTGGTTTTCTAGTGATGGAGAGGTCGGGTTCGAATCCCAGACATATGTACTGAAGTGTGTTTATCCCAAATTGTGTCATATTCTCCCTTCACGCAAATGCAGGTACAATTCCTCGAAATTCTACCATTCTTCAACCCTAGCCTGTATTTGATTAAATGTGGATAGCTGAGATGGGTAGTAAGACGCAATGTAGAGCAAATTTGAGAGAGTAGTTTTAGATACCATGTTTGTTCAAAATGTTAATTTTCTTCACTTTTATACTCACAATAAACATCATTTTACATAATTTAATGGCATTATCTGTACATGTTCTTATTATTTTGTTATCACTAGGTCTATTCAAAGTTTAATCGACACAAGTGTATATTAGTAAGTACTCACCCACAAGTGCAGATCTCACAGATGCACTGCTCCTTGAAGGCCTTGTCGTAGGCATCGAGTTTGGTACTGCCCGTCTTGCTTTTTGACTTTTCGTTCTTCTCGGTCGATTTGGAGGTCGAATTGGTTTCTTCGGACACCCGCTTCGAGCTTTGTTCCGTAGACTGTTTCAAGATGATGTCACTGGTAGATTTGGAACCTGTAGCCGAATTTAAGACGCTGGTCTGACTGCTCGTAAGAGTTGTCTGAGACACTTTTGAGGGGTCTTTGTTTGAATCCAAGACATCTCTCTGAACGCCGACTCGATTTGTGTGTGAAGAGTTGGAGGAGTCGTTTATTGAACCAAGGACTTCGGTCTGTCCGCTGGTTCTAGTTGTCTGAGATGACGTGGAAGAATCTTGGATCGAACTCAGGACTTCAGTCCTTCCACTAATAAGAGTGGTTTGTGACGACGTAGACGAGTCTGAGACGAAGGCTTGATTCAGGACATTGCTCTCTGAACGCAACCCCTCACCGACATCACTAGTTGAGAAGTTTTGAATGGACGACTGATTGCGTTGAGGAGCATCACGTGTATTTATAGACGTAGCGTTTTGCTGTGTTCTGTCATCCAAGTTTCCAGAGGACTGCAAGTAGGACGTAGTTTTCTGGCTGTTGTCTTGAGCATTATTAGAAAATATGCGTTGACGACTGTCCTGCACGTCGCTGGACGAGATACTCTGTTTCTGGCTGTCTTGAACGTAGCTGGACGATGAACTGCGATGAATGCTGTCCCGAGAGTCAGAGGATTGCTGATATGAGGAAGAAACTATCTCAGATGAGCTTGAAGTAGACACCTGCTTACTACTAGACTGTTTAACAACGGAGGTCTTTGAAGACGACCTGGCTACGTTGCTTCCGGAAATAGAGGAAGAGCTCTCAACAACAGCGTTATCGTGCCGTTGATTGGATTGTAAATTCTGTAATTTATTACTGGATACTGAAGTAGAGAGTGCTGAGCTAGATACGCCAGATGACACCTCCTTTGTGGCAGAATCAACAATTGACGAAGACCCTTCTAGAGTGGACTGTGTGGAAGAAGAACCGGTGGCTCCAGTGTCATGTGTGCTGATGATACTCCTTTGTTGTGTATCTCCTCCAGTGAGAGTAAATCTAGAGTCTCCTTGCTGGAGACGTCCGTCACTGATGACAGTGTACTCAGTGGTGCCTCCAGTGACAACAGTAGAGGTACTACTGCTGGAAACAGACTCTACCTTACTAGTGGATTCACTGTAAGACTTGGAGCTGCCCACAGACTCCATAGTGCTGGTGACGCCAGTGTCACTAGCATCACCGTCGACAAAAGACGTCGAAGAAACTTCCTTCACTGTACCGCTAGCCTGGCCTCCGTTTTGAATCAATTCAGTGGCGCCATTCGTATCCCTGATGCTGCTTGTCGACGCCATATTAGCGAAGCGACCACCATCACTTGACGTCGATGATGACTGCTGAAGACCTTTAGTAATACTAGATTTTTCAGATGACACCATCGTTTTAAAACTAGCTTGTTTCTTGACCGATTCCGACGTCTTCGCACCACCGGTTGACTTCGTCACATTTTTTGTCGTCGTCGTCGTCGTCGTAACACTCGTTTTCCCTTTACCCTTACCGGCTGACCCGGAGGCACTTCCTTTCTTAGTCACAGTCATTTTTATATTTAAAATTTAAAAAAAAACACTTGTTTTAACTACAACCGGAGAGGTTCGAACACTTGACTACCGCTCATGTCGGCATCTGCTCGCGAAGTGAAGTGGATAAGCCGCTGCGACGTCGACCTTCCTACCACTCCTCTGCTGGTACTCGCCCACAAGAAAACTCGCGGTCACGAGAGAACAGACCAATCACGTTGGCCGGCCTGACTGCGACTACACTCGCCTAAAGGCATCTGAATAATAATTATGTTTCTGACGACCGACTTCACACGAAGTCACTCTGCGACACAAGCTCTCTCTCTCTCTTTCGGCGGTCTTACTGAACTAACCTGCCATATAAAGACTTGACTATGTTCTTGGTGGGTTGTCAAGCCTGCAAGGAGACGTGACGTAGGACAACAAGGTTGCTACACATGAACCGTCAGTGGGTCGTCCCTCCGATTTTGTACTTGGAGGGAGGGGATGAAACATTATTGTTCTTCCTCCTTTGAATATCATCTGTTTACACCAAGCACCTTTAAAAAAAGAATTACAAATGATGATTAGCAAAGAATATAAGTTCGATCCATTAGCTCAGTTTGTCTACTGAACTAATAGTCTCGGGTTCGATTTCTGGCATGGCTGAAACTCTATCATTATCCTAGTGAAACTGGGGCTTCAAAGTGATTACTTTAACATTCGGAGAACTGGGTGTTGTGTCTGTTCTAGAATTAAGTTAATTTAAAAATCATGTGTTCATGGTTCAGAAAGTACGAGTAAAATATACCAAGTTAAAAAAAAAGCTTTTTTTAAAAAAAGTAGAAGTAATCTAAAACATGTTTGCCAACCAACAAATTATTTTACAATTTAGTTATAGTGTAAACATTATAATACTGAACGAGGGATCTTGGGTCTGTGACTTCACGGGACTCGTAAAGGTCTCGGTTGTAGAAATGCTACCAAAATCGGTCCACCTTTGCAAATTGCAGCAGTAGATGTAGGAAGCTTCGACAACGTCATTTCCCCCAGTTGACGTCACCTTCATTTGTAGAGAGGAAGACCTTGGAGCTTGTAACAGTGATAATAAACCACTGTGTTGTGTGAAAAATTAAATCGAAGCACCGCTCTTATTAGAATGAGTCACAACGCAGCAGGTTTTCAAATTATTTTGAACTTAAAAATAGTTTGTCTTCATTGGCCATAAGAACTTATGGAAAAACAAACAAAAAAACCATATATATATATATATATATATGAATTATATACATATAGATATATGAATTATATACATATATAGATATATGAACTATATACATATGATTATTTTTTATATGTATTAACATAATTCTTGTTGAATATTTCAGGACCATACCAGAAAGGGATGTTCTGGGGATTAAACCCCCAAGCATTGTCAAAAATACCAGCAATAATTTATTTTTGTATTCTTCCTCAATGCCTAAGTTAATATCTTATTGATGTCTTGAAAAATGGATGGCTTCAGCTTCACCTCAGAATTGAGTTAGAAACAAGCACTTTAAATGGTTTCAAGAGGGATATTATTTATGTATTTTTAAAATTTTTGCTCTCTCTTGTAGGGGAACTTCACCCAAAGCCACCGTGAGTAAGAAAGCCACCAAAATATAGATTTATATATTTTTTATTTAGCACCGCTTCTTACAACCCGTTCGGGTTATACGCAAGTACTAATTACGCTAATGGAATAGGAATTGGGAAGGGTGAATGAGAGGAAATGAACCCGCATTTGCGTGGAGGGAGAGTGGAAAACTATTTAGGAACCCCGCCCCCCCCAGTCTACCTGACCGAGATTCAAACCTCAATCTCCCCGTCATTGGTGTATAGATTTATATTATTATTAGCACCGCGTCTTACTACCCGTTCGGGTTATATGCACTTACGCTAATGTGTAATGGTAGGGTGATTGTGAGATGAAATGAAGGATCTACAGTTTAACGTGGAATCCGAACCACGGTGGAGGCCTGGCATTCCACACATTCACAAGTTGTGTTTAATACACCCCTTGTCAGAGGTGAAGGAAGGGTTTGGAAATCAGATAAATCTGTGCCGGGACCGAGGATTGAACCCCGGCCGCCAGCACAGAAGTCTGACATTTATAATAATAATAATAATAATAATAATAATAAGCACAGCGTCTTAATACTCGTTCGGGTTATACGCTATAAGTACTAATTACGCTAATGGAATAGGAATTGGGAAGGGTGAATGAGAGGAAATGAACCCACATTTGCGTGGAGGGAGAGTGGAAAACCATTTAGGAAAAACCACCCCCAGATCACCCGACCGAGGTTCGAACCTTGATCTCCCCGTCCTCAGCAGTTGAGCTCAACACGACTAGCGCGTTAGCCAACTACGCCACCGAGGCGGGTTTTGACATTTATAGATACGGTTCTTATATATATATATATATTGGTAAATGCGGGATTTAAAACCAACTAGATGGATAAATTCATTTGAGTATGGTGATTTTATTGAAACTAATTAACTCAATTAACTTTTTTAAATTTAAATTAGATTTATTTTAGCACTACGTCTTTACTACCTGTTTGGGTTATACACGTCCTGTGTATTAAATATTCTAATTGCTTAGGGATTATGAAAGTTTAGTTGATACGAAGTGCACACGCATTTGCGTGGAAGTAGAGTGGAAGACCATTTAGGAAAAACCACCATTAGTGCACCCAACCGGGATCGAACTCCGATCTCTCCGTCTTCGGCGGTCTAATCTAACACGAGAGTAGCGCGTTAGACCACGCGGCCACCGAAGTGGGTATTAAATTAGTTGAAAGGTGACAACCGGACAAGGGAGTTGAACCCAGGGCCGTTGGATTAGTGCGGCAATGTTCTACCACTGAAATATCCGGGATTTGTTCTGTGCTCGAGGTCATTCATTCTTCACTCATAGTTTAAGGCTGATGATAATTTGCAGCTTTCGCGTTGATATTGATTATTGACTTGACATAATAATAGCCTCAATGAGTACAACAGCAAAAACTACTACAAACAAGCTTATCTTTCCATGTATCAATGTATGTGACGTACAGAAACGGTATTTTACTGAACTACGCTTAAAGGTATACTTCTTTCAGATTACAGGAAGACAGACATCCCCCACAGCGTACTGTATTTATCGGCGCATTTAACGGGAACTTTCTAGATCGACTGGTTATATCAGTATACGACTTGGAAACTAGCTTAGTTCTAAAACAGGCACAACACCGAATCTCCCATCCGTTAATTCATCACTATGTAAGATGAAGGCCCAATTTCACATTTTTTCAGTCATGCCAAGCATTGAGGCCGTTTAAGAGGCTGCCTCGTTCAGCAACAAGGTACCAATCACTGTTAGGCCACGGCTATACAATGATCTGTGTTGTTTTCTTGAACTACTGTACTTCTCTATGTATACTCCCTCTCTCCCTTTACCTAAAACCTCCCTTTATCATGACAATAAGGATGAGGGGAAAGAAAACAATGAAATTTATTTTCTTAAGATAAAGAGGAACGTGCTCTACTAGTTCTCAAATATATCAATATTTTCTGTTGTAAGCCTGTCAAAAAAATTACAGTATTTGTTAGAGGAAGGCTAATTTTAGAGCCCTTTTTCATCAAGCCTAGTCTTACAACTCCGCAAACATGCTTAAAAAGTCGTTGAAAATGAGCCTAGGTCACATTTTCACATATTTGTTTCTATTAATAAAACTTGAAACTATTAGTGTGTTGAGGTAAAATAGTCCTTTCGGAATTTTTTGACTTGGTGTGGACCATTTTTGAATTAACGTATCGTATGATTAAATATTGCGTTAAGAGCTGAACGTCTGCGTGGCAATTTCTCGCTCACCGAGGCGGCCGCCTTAATACAGTATAGAGATGTACCACCAACTGAACTCAGGTGTGGATCAGATTCAGTCAGGTAGGAAGAAACCTTTTATTGACAGTTACAAAACTAGTTAAAACCATTCTCATGTAACCATAAGTCAAGTCTTATGATCTGTAACTGTCACTTTTCACAGATAACAGATTTTCATGGGAAGAACCTTATCTGACAGCTAGAAAAAAAGTTACTTTATTTAATTTCGCGTATACATACATCAGATCATGTGATCTGCAGCTGTCACTTTTTCTATACAGAGTGTTCCGTAACATGAGGGACCCATCTCAGCAGTTGGAGAGGAGACAAAATACAATGAAAAAGTGCATATAAACATGTGTTTCATTCGACCTTGTTTCCTATTTATGGTCATGTTTGTACTCCAGTAATTTTGAGCTGCATAGCAATATAAGAAGTGTTCAAAATAAACTGAATACAAGCAAGTCTACAATCATCGTGTCGTAGAATGCCGAGCTCTTTCAAAAGTACCAGTTGTTTGGAATAACTAGGAATAGCCATAAAACATACCCAGTCAACCAACAGGTCGAGAGATTCCGAGTATGGTATGCAAACAGATTAGGGGAATCACTTGGTTGTAATTTGGAAACAAAGTCAAATGGGACATATGGTTACATGAACTTTTTATTTGTCTCCTGTCCACAGCTTAAGTGGCTCCCACATGTTACGGTACATCCTGTATGTTATCAATATCATATCTTAAGTCCACAACCCGAAGGTTGGTTTGATGGGATTTCTATTCATCCGGCGTTGGGCATGCACTCAGACTTTCAGTTGGTTAGTGCTGCCTGCACCATCTGGTATTCATCCCATATACTAAGGGAGTTCAGGAAGTGTAGTGAGTACCCGTTGACTTCCAAACTGAATTTATATGATCGTGAGTGAAAGATCCTACCAATTCTGCCAGGAAAGGTATTTTCTCATACCATCCAGTGTTCTTTACACGCCTAAATTGAAATGAGACCACCGGCTTTTCAAAGGAAGTTGTGCCACGGATTTTTATCACTCAAGAAAAACCCGTTGACTCCGGCTAGGTTTGAACCCACGAACATCGGGTCCTGAGACGAGCACTTTACTCCAATCCTACTGAGGTCAACATATTATCAATACCTATAAAATAATAATATAGTAAAATGTTATCAATGTTGACAGAAAAAAAAGTTTAATATTTTTGTAAACGTTTCTTCCTACCAGAATACTACTATAGAATGAATGTAAATACACAAAACGATACCGTCACTCGAATAGGTAATTAAGCATGGCCTTGCATGGAAGTGTGTGATGACTGATGGTAGATGTTTCCTGCTTCCTGTGTTTCCTGTTGCGTGACCCGGCTGTGTGTCACGGTCGCAATGTCACGTCACTCTTAAAACAGACGCGGTGACTTTCATTCACGTCCGAAATCTCGACGCGCGTATCACACCATACACTGGCGGGGGGGGGGATTGCTGCTTGTCACGAACAAGGTGTAAAAAAACTTGGGGGGAGGGGGGGGGGTAGGACTTTAATTATAGATACAGGTCAGTTCGAAATTTAGCCGGTTCCCACAATCAGTTCCCGGTTTTAAATCCTACAGAAAGTGAAGAGATAATGAATATCTAACATGGATGTCCTGGAATTTAAGGTTCGGCAGAAGGAACCGCAAGTATTTTTACAGTTTTTATAGAATTGAAATTTTTTGGCCAAAATAAATCAAATATTTATCCAGTAGCAACATAGAGTTTAGTTTTATGCACACGCTAATCAACAGGTCTAGAATATCTGTCAAGGGTGTGATGTAATTTTGTCAAAACTATTTAAATAAAGAGAAAAGGTTTTAACAAAATTCCAGGGCATCTTTGACAGATATTCAAGATTTGTTGATATTAGCATGTTCAGAAAACTAAACGCTATGTTGCTACTGGGAAAATATTTGATTTATTTTATCCCCAAAAAAATGTAATGCTATAAAAACTGTAAAAATACTTGCACTACCTTCTGTCGCACCGTAATGCAAACTTTATTTAAAATGTTTTTCATATAATTCCACTATTTTCATTACAGATATTTAATAATAATTGTTGATATCACTGTGTGAAGAAAATTAAACTCTATATTTCTACTGAACCCATGTTTAATTTATTTTGGTAAAAAAAAATTGCTATAAAAACTGCAAAACACTACCCTTAACTAGCATGTCCCCACCTTAAGGGTGTCACCTACTTGGAAGGAAATACTCTCACACTGCAGTATTTACTCTAGGATATATTTATAACTTTTGAAGATACAAAATCATTGAAACAATCCCCAATTATCTAAAATTTTCCGTTTGGTCCTTTTAAACAGGTATTGAATTGTTAGATATCTTATCAATAAAAGGTTTGGGGGTCAAAATCTACACTAACCTCCCTTGTATAAAATATTATTCCGGTTTGACCCCTTAGCTCATTCGGTGTATTGTCTTTCTACTGATCTAAGGCCAATGGTTCAATTTCCGATGTGTTCTGAAAATAGTCCATTGGTAAAATTGGAGTTTCCACTGTGGCAGTTATGATTTTATATTTGAGGGACTAGGTTTTGTGGATGTTTTGTAGTTCAGGGTATTTGAATGAAAATATCCTCACACTAATTATTATTATTAATAGCACCGCGTCTTACTACCCGTTAGGGATATACGCACTTACGCTAATGTGTAATGGTAGGGTGATTGTGATATGAAATGGAGGACCTACAGTTTAACGTGGAATCCGAACCACGGTGGAGGACTGGCATTCCCCACATTAACAAGATGTCTTGTCAGAGGTGAAGGAAGGGTTTGGTAATCAGATAAATGTGCCGGGACCGAGGATTGAACCCCGAACCACCACAGAAGTCCAACATCTTACCCCTAGACCACCAGGTCACCTCTCACACTAAGGTATTTCTTATTGAAATGGCAGTTCCGAAGATTCATAACTACTAAAAAATAATTCTCATTTACCTTAAATATTTCTGTTACTGTCCTGTTAAAAAAAGACTTAATTTGGTTTAGTAAAGCTTGATATATGTTTCTANGGGGGGGGGGGGGCCTTGGGGTGGCATACAGTGTGGGTCCCCCCATAGACCCATGTAAATTACATCATAGCATGTCTGAGGAAACGTAAAAATTAACCAACTGTTTAATTTCACGCAAATGTAATAGTAACAAAGTATAATGAAGTAGACTACATAAAGACGTCATAAAAACGCTCATTTTATACAGAAGTTTCTTGCTTTATTTGCAGCAAACATACTTATTAGAGTTTATGATGTATTTCTTGTGGGAGTTTCGAGAGCCCCCTATTTTTTGGGGGGCCTCGGTGCGGTCGCCTCCCTTTAAATACAGCATTGCTAGCAGAAGTACCCAGCTTTGCCCGTGGTAACGCTTTTATTTGCTTCAAGCAGACGTAGAAAAAAAACCTTCATTTTATTTATTTCAACCAAGTTTTTATTAAATTTAAACATCTCTAGTTAAAAATTTTAAATTCCAGCTTCTTGGTGCACATGTTTTTGCATAAGGGCTACTAGTTTTTAAAATGTCAGCCCTCTGCGTGCGGTAGATATCACGCAACGCTTATGACAGACAATCAAACAAACTCTTTAATATGTATATATAAACTATGCAACACAAATTTTAAGTATTTCAATCTTTTAAGAATGTAATACATTTCATCTACATGTTGGCATTAACTAAGCTTCGAGATGACAAACACATTAGATAACGAGGGATTTATGAACGTCCGCAAAGCTTCTCGGCGCCCCAATAGGCGCCCTCCTTGGTCATAAAAACTTTTTTTTAAACCATTTGGTCTTCACAGTGTTTGAGTATTTCTGTGATTTTGGTAAATATAAAATTCATGATCCGGATAAAGCATAATATGCGTAAATACTTTTTTTTGTCGTTGTACACCGCGTTTTACCATCCATGAACCCATTTCAGTGGCTACATAGTCTAAGGCACACAGTAGATTAGCCTGCAGATAATGGGAATATCAAGGCTTGAATCTCGTTAGGGTGTTCTGAGGGTGGTTTTCCAAGAATTGTTTTTCACTCTCCCACCGCGCAAATGTTGGTACATTCCTATAAGTATTACCTTCCTTATACATAAAACCATTAGCGTAAATAGTACATAAGCGTATAACCTGAATGGGTAGTAAGACGCGGTGCTAAAAAAAAATCCTACCCTTTTGGGTTATCCAAATAGGTAGAATTTTATAGGAAAGTGTAATAGAAGAATAATAAATCCATTTAGGAATAAAACACCCTCGCTACACTATACTATGATTTAAAAAACCCGACCTTATCATCCCAGGCAAACCAGAACATTTATTTATTGAGAATTATTTTAAAACTTAGTTACGTAGCCTGATTTGCTGGTGACGAGGAGATCAGGGCTTGAATCCCAGCTGAGAGTACTGAGAGTAGTTTTTACAAATTGGTTTCCCACTTTCCCCACGCATTTTATTCAATTAATGTTTAATTAAATGCGTATAGTACCTATGGGTGGTAAGAATACAATTTAGAACCAAAAACCTACTTTTCAAGGAACTGAAGAATAAAAACAACCCATCCCTAATTGTAACCCAAATTTACTACCTAAACCAATTTAGTTCACAAATTCAAGATGTTTACGTAATTTATAAAAGGCCACAATTTCTTTTTCAGGCACTTAACACACGGGCGGGGCTATTAGAGATTGGGAGCGACCTTACAGTGATCACCACACAACGGGAAAAGTAAATCTTAACCTCACCGGGAATCGATCCAAAATGTCTAAGCGCAACACAATTTTGCCATCGAAAGTGCAAGTAAAATTTCAATTCCAGCTTACGTAAAACGTCTTATTAAAGAATGTTTTTAATTTCAGAACAGCACTTTTTTT
>CABFVX010003023.1:0-19593 GCA_902151425.1 Timema shepardi | reverse complement strand
GGGGGGGGGGGGGTGATCGTGGGAGTGGTTGACTTGAATGATCGGTTACTCAGAAGAGCGCTGGGACGTGTTTCATTGTCGTTAGAAAAGATGTGTAGGGTTTTGTCAAACATTGAGGTGGGGATTAATTCTCGTCCACTGACTTATGTGTCAGAAGATTCTAAGGACTTAATACCACAAACCCGAGCCATGCTTTTTAAACGAAATCTAAGAAGTAGGGGTTTATGACTACGATAATGTGACTTTATCTAACTTGCAGAAGATACGAGTATACGGATGGGCAAACCCAATGGAAATAGGCAATTGGGAAGACCTACATGGGAGGATAACACTAGAATAGGCCTGAAGGAGATAGGAAATGAGGTGGACTGGATAGAACTATTTCAAGGTAGAGATAGATGGCGAACTTTAATAAGTGTGGCAATGAACATCCGAATTCCTAGTGCCATCGAGTAAATTATATATCCAATTGGTAGTATGTGAATTCCTAAACGAACTAGTTTAATTTTGGCTAAATATATAAACATATTTTTTTTATCTATTCATACGTCCATCCATGTATATTTGTGTTTACTAATAACACCTACTTATCATGTGTTATTTTAATTTCTATCATATTTAGTATGTACGTAGGCGCACAAACAAACGAACAAGCTTACAGTATAATTAGGATTTATGGTAGGTAGGGAAACCACTTTTTCATTAAAAATATACTCCAGCATAGAGTTAAAGTTGAAATTCATTTATTAAAACAACTCAGTATTCTTGGCTGAGATTCAAACTCTAACCTCCCGGCCACCAGTCAACCAGACCAGATGAGTTTAACACCTTGGTCTGTGTGTGGGTATCCAAACTCTAGCTACCCTGAAAGATATCGAAATAATAATTTTTATTACAGGATGGTGTAATCCGTTCCGTCAAGGTAGACGGAGTGTCGGTGTTAAATTTTCCAGATCCAGATCATTTTCGTAAAGGGGTCATAATTATAAATAACATAGTTACTTACAATTTTAGATTTCTTTTTAAAGCTATTTAATAGTTTTTCATTGATATTTGGTCTTAGGTATGTTTTAAACCGTGGCCATTTTATCCAATTTTCTAAAATCAATTGGTTTTTATAAACTATTTGGAGTAGATTTCCTTAAATAATTTTTTGAAAAATGGTCATTCTAGAAGCTATGGGTAGTTTTCACCTGATTTTTTTTAAAGATGAAATTCTCTGATTTGGATGCCCCTCAAATATATTTAAAGTGATCCTCACCTTAATTTTTTTTACAATAATTTGATACATTTAGAACATAATATTTGAAGTGGTCTTCCACCAACAACATTTTGAAAAATGAATCATTTCAGAAACTAGGCAATTTAGGGTGGTCCTCAACTGAAAATTCTTCGAAATGACATGCATCTAGAAGCTATTTGGATTGGTCCTTCCCTAGACATTTTTGAAATTTGGATGACCTTGAAAGCTATTTAGAGCTTTCCTCCCCTGACTTTTTCCGCCTCTAGTCTAGTAGTTATTTGAAGCGGTCCTCTCCGGCAAATTTTTGACAGTAGAATGCATCTATAAATAATTTGAAGTTTGATTTAAGGCTATCTTTCAGCTTCATATTCAATAATATCAGAGGATTTGAATTATATCTGCGGAATTTATTCCAGGGAAGGGCAAATTAATTCCAGGGGGGCAGAGTCCCCCACAGTTCCGCCGCTCCTACTCTATATTCGGAATTCGGGGATGAACTGCTCTCAGACGATTACTAGTCTTCTTTGATGTGTGGTAATCTACCATCTCTATGAGGAACACTGTTCGTTACTCGCTATGCACGACCAATATTCGTACAATAAAACTAATATTCTTTCCGCACTTGCGTGAGTCATATAGAAAAGTTAATAAACGTGGAAGTAGTTAGAAAGAGGGCTTTCTATTACACAGAAAAGCGCTTAAGTGCATGAGTGTTTGCCCCATTAGAAGTATGCATAAGAGTTGAGTCGGGCTTTGTCCATGGGCTTTCAATTACACAAGAATACCGTATGTCCTTGTGGTTCTTCCCATTCCGCTCCTCCCCCTCATTGAAGCCCCCTCCTCACTAGATTCCATCCCTTACTTTCCTACTTGATCCCCCTTCTCTTACCATGCCCACCAATCGCTCCTCTCCCCTCCTCCAAGTCTCGTACCCCTAGCCTTGATCTGCACAGCTTCCAGTCCCCATCTTGTACTCTTACCTCCTTTGAGACATACGACTTCCAGAGCAAAAAGTAGTCTGTCTCGATCATGACTGTGTTGATCCAATCCATCCTCTTACCACCCACCCCATTTACCAGTCTCCACCTGACACCTTAAACGTTGGGACCATTAATCCTTTGACTTGCACATTGAGAGTCTGAAATGGGGATACTCTATCTTTAAACCTGTCAGGACTTGTCTGGCTGCTTTAATCATTTCAAGGTTAATTCTCTTAATCCTATCCTCTTACCACCCACCCCGCTTACCAGTGGGTCCTTAAAACTTGACAAATGGAGTATGTACCTTAAACGATGTATCCACCATCTTACCACCCACTCCTTGATACCTGACGGCTTAGATCTTGTACCTTAAACGATCGTTTCAAACCGTTTCGTACAGTTTCAAACTGTTTCAGAATATTTTTAGGGGTGGGTGATAAGCAGGAAGTACACATCGTTTAAGGTACAAGATCTAAGTCGTCAGGCATCAAGGAGTGGATGATAAGATTATGGATTCATCGTTTAAGGTACAAGATCCAAGGTGTCCAGTTTTAAGGACTGACTTGTAAGTGGGGTGGGTGGTAAGAGGATGGGATTAAGAGAATTAACCTTGACATGATTAAGGCAGCCAAACAAGTCCTGACAGGGTTAAAGAGAAAATATCCCTATTTCAGACTCTCGATGTGCAAGTCAAAGGATGAATGGTCTCAACGTTTAAGGTGGCAGGTGGAGACTGGTAAGTGGGGTGGGTGGTAAGAGGATGAATTGGATCAATACGGTCATGATCGAGACAGACTACCTCTTGCTCTGGAAGTCGTATGTCTCAAAAGAGGTAAGAGCACATGATGGGGACTGGAAGTTGTGCAGATCAAGACTGGGGGTACGAGACTGGAAGGAGAGATTGGGTCTATATATTTATATATATATAAAATTACATACAAATGTTGGCACTATCATTGCTACTATGGGATATATATATATATATAACTCCATGGTGTGAGCCCACAAGAGAGATATACCAACCGAGCGGTTGCTACCATTAGCGATGATAGTGCCAACATTGGTTGATAGAGGGTTTCATGTGGTCAACACAATGAACTATCCAACCATTAATCACAGTTTTCTAAACTAAAATTGCAACTTATTTACTAAAGTAATTCCTCATTTTTCCTCGCGAAGCTGAGTCTGACCTCACTCCAGACCCAGTGATTAACAGAAAAATTCTGGAGGCACCAGGGATCAAACTCGGGACTTTTGAATATATATTAAGTATATATAGCTTTATGTAGGCCCACGTTAAAGAATTATATTCTTTTATACCAAATATAATATATATTTTATTTGTACACATTGTTTCATTAATTTGTCCATCAATTTAAAGAAATATATAGAATAATATCATAGTGTAGTTTAAAAAAAACTCGTAACAAATAAAATAACAATATT
Source organism: Timema shepardi (assembly GCA_902151425.1). NCBI lineage: Eukaryota > Metazoa > Arthropoda > Insecta > Phasmatodea > Timematidae > Timema > Timema shepardi. The sequence continues at coordinate 15,924 of CABFVX010003023.1, read as the reverse complement.
ATACAACACATAGATCAGTTACATTTTCTCCTACACAAGTATCAGATGACGTGCATCATCTGGACACACGTGCTCTTCCTGTGGAGCTGCTACAATGGCTGCCAAAAGCGCTCCCCCTCTCCCTCCACTATTGTCAAAAGGTTTCATTTCAACTTCACTACCAGTGTGAATCAAACGTTTTACATTTTCTTGAAGCATTTCCTTAAAGTGAGGGTGATGGTTACATATAAATCCATCCAAGGCAACAGTGACATTACTAACATTCATTTTATTGATGAGAGTTGCAAGTAAGCTTGAGCATAACAATACTGCGCGTCGTATCACGCATGCGCAGACAAACTTGACAGTGATGCAGTCGTCATCCGTAACTCGAGACACTCCAAGTTCCTCTAGGACGAGTCTTGTTTTGGTGTAGGATTCCCTGTCTTCGCTTTCTATCTCAGATATGTACTGAGTGAAAAAGTTTCCTCTTCCTGAGAGCAAAAAGGGGATTTCTCCTCCAAACAGGATTTTATCCGTGCAAAGTTTAATGAGGATAAACCTCACAATTTCCCCGAGGAATAAACCAGACACCATTTTCTCGAAAGTGTGTATGCCAGGATTGAAGGAGTAGTTGTCTACCTGCGTTATTAATTTAGAAACAATTATCGACATGTTCTTTGAATGTCGAATCTTCACTATAAAAGTCAAACTTATTCTAAATTTTTATTTTCTAGTAAAAGTGATAGCCTCTGATATAACACAACTTTCATAGTGAATATTCAACATGTAGTCACGCTATCAGCATTACTTCTCCACACGAATACATAAACATATTCTTCAAACAACATATTCATGAACACTAGGCTGAGCACACAATGTTTTAACTACCTTGGGGTAAGTAAATATGACACAAATGGATGTGGAATAGCTACAAACGGAATCTAGTAGGTTCTAAATATGTCACAAGATACCAACACAATCCAGCTTAGTGACACATTAGGAAGCAAACGCTTGATAGTGAAAGCGCAGTTCAATGTAAAATGGTGACCATGTTCAAGGAGTGAAGCGTGTGGTTGTGCTCTTTTTATGTGTTAGAGGACTTCCTGCAAAGAATATTAATAAAGAAAAGTTTGCTGTTTATGGTGAGATGTGTTTGTCGCGTAAAGCGGTACACAACTTGGTCCATAAATTAACTCATGGATGCTCAAAAGTCGTAGATAAAAACCAACCTTGTACCCTGTTGTAATTACAACAGATTAACTGCGAGACGGTTGGAAGAGATGATTCAATCTAACAGGCGAACAGTGATAGAGAGTCTAGCAACTGCAATAAGTTATCATAGTCGTGTCATCATAATATAGGATAGTTTGAATTCTTAGAAAATGTGTGTTTGGTAAGCGCCCATAAAATTGACTCAATAACAAAAAATGAACCAAATGGGTTTGTCCTTGAAGCATCTCTGTCAGTACGCTTATGAAGGAGAAGATATGCTTGGCGAGAATGTTAGTGGGAGTGAATCATGGGTGAATTACTATTAACCAGAGATTATATGCAATGGAAACATCCTAGTTCACCTTAAATCAAAACAGATAGGGTTAATCCATCAGCAACAAAGATTATGCTTACAGTGTTTTGGGATTCTCAGGGAGTATACTACTACTAGCTAATTTCTAGAAGTGAGGTTAAAACGGGTTTGCTTCATCATACTATGAAGTTCTGTCAAAGCTTTGGGCTGCAATCCGCAAATAACGCCCAGAGCTACTGATAAAAGGAGCACTGCTTTATCAGAACAATGTCAGACTCCATACAGCCAGTGACGGAGCTTGATCTTTATTTTTGGTGGGGCCAGGTCAAAGCTTACCAGTAATTATATTTTTCTCGCCATGTGTAAACATATTGAATTAAATTTATTTAAGTTTTCCTAATTTTTAAGAAGTCGTGGTATTTAACTCATGCGATGGAATTTATGAAAGAGTATATTGGACAACACAGAAAAATGAAGGGCTATTTCACGGGCACTGAGAGTGAGGAGGATATACTTGAGGTGAAAGAGCTATCGCCGACTGTTGAGATAGAGGAAGAAAACTCTTCTATTCAATCGTCACTATGCTCAGCCAATCATAGTGTGGAAAATAATTAATCTGGTATAACAAAGAAAAAAAAATGAAAACGACCCCTCAAGAAATGGTTGTGCTGCCCATGATCGAGTTTTTGAAAGATCGCTCTACTCCACAGCCGCAAGAGCCTGACAGTCCCACACTACATATTTTTTTTAAGGAATCGTTACCCGATGTGTAAAATTTAACTGCATCAAGGTTTGCTGGCCAGTTGTGAAAACAAAAGTAATGGATTAGATAATTTGGAAATTCCAGAGTTAGAATGGAGCTAGCAGGAGCTGACATTTATTAAAAAGGTTGGTCATAATAAGGGAAATAATTTATAGTTCTGAGAATTCATTCACAGCCAAGTAGGGGTGTGTGAGATCGACATTTTTGGTTTGAGACGAGATTAGGAACGGGAATTCTAGAATCCCTTACTTCTGTTTAATGCACCAACAACTTTGGGGGTATAATGTTGAAGAAAAATTATATCTGGGGACACACGAACAAAAAAGGTTAAATACTTATATTATAGAGTAAGAATTTACTAGGGGTTAAGAAAAACTTTTCAATTTTGGATGGAGTGGGAGGTTAGGGACAAAATGAACTTGTGGCATCCTCAGAAATAAAGTTGGCATCTTTGTATACTGCCAAAAGTGGTGCTCTAACACATGTATAAGGCATTTTGATCTGGAGCTGCTTTGAGCCACACTAAAGAATCAGTGGCTGCCCTAACCACTACTTTTAAGGAGATGTCGTTGGTGGGCTCCCGTTTCTAAACTTATTGAATTACCCACCTGTTTATCAAACGTTGTCTGCAGGAAACTCAACTTCCCATCGTCTCCAAATGCACCGCACTCCGTGTTGATGATCACACGGTTACCACTAGGTTCTCCTTTGTATGTACCCACGTTCTCTATTTTCTCCACGTAGCAGATGTTGAAGCCAATACCATGGTATAAAGCTAGGAGACAAGACCGATCAGTCCAAGCTCCGCACAGCAATGTACCAGCGGTGTTATTTAGAGCAAATATATCGCCCACGAACACGTCATCTCTCTTCGCTACTGAGTTCCTCATCATTGCAACCACATTTTTCTTCTCCGAGTCACGAACAAATAAATCTTTGCTGCATTGGGGTATTTGGACGAAGGTGAGGCTTTTTTTCAATAGTGGAGAGAAAAAGGCGACACCGAGAGGAATATTATGATCTTGTAGTTTATGTTCTTTGATAAATATCGCCAAACACTCAGCGAGGAAATCAAACATCTGTATGTGCATGAAGAATATAATATTATTATATTATCTTAGTAGCTAGGGCCACCCTTAGGGTTATGAAAACAATAGGGCCACACAGGGCTCCGCAATTTTAGGAGGGAAGAGGGTTCCTCACTTGCTTGGGTGACAGGGAGGGAAGTTGGGGGGGGGGATTTTTTAATTGCGAGCCCTTATAGTATGTATACTCGCTGTATAAGCGATCTAGCAAATATTGTCAGTGTGTAAAAAGAACAAATAAAAACATAATCATATGATTTGGTTTAGGAAAGTGATTTCTCTGTTTTAACACCACCGATTTGCATTTGTCTGAATGTCTATGGCGGATTTGTCTCATTATTACTTTTAAACGCACTAACCAATTTAATTCAAACTGGGCAGAGTCGACACAGTAGTTTTTGTATATTCATGCAGATCAAGCTCGTTAGGAAAGAAAATTGAACGAAGGGTGGGTGAGAAACCAACCCTTGTGTGTATAAAAACACGGCTCATAGCATCAATGATTACATGTACTTACATTTTAGGGCATTTCCTGATAACTTACAGGCTGAAAATGGGTATAAAGTTGCAAACTAATGTATTAACATTAAATAAAAATTAAGTTTAATCATTATTTAGGGTAGGGGTGGGGCAGATAACTAAGGGCCCCACAAACGAAGTTTACCCAGGGCCCCACGTCTGCTAAGGGCAGCCCTGCTAGTAGCATTTGTTTGAAACAGAACCAAATAGTTTAGTTCTTACACAGCCCTAATCTATATAATAAAAGGCAAAACTCAATTCCCTCATCATCGTATTTCCTCAACCTATGGGCCTGCAAACTTAAAATTTTGCTGGATGGGAAGGTAGTGAGATGGCCGCATACAACTAGAAAAATATAAACCTCAAAAATTTCAAAATGGGGCTCCAGGAAATGCGGGTCAATAATTTAAAAAAAAACTTTATAGATAAGGTAGAAAATTAAAATTTGGCAGACAGGTAAAGAGAAAACTTCAGAAAATCAAAATTTCTCATTAAGAGTTATTTGGATGGAAAAGGGGTGAGGGTTCACGATTTCCAAAACTAATAGAAACAACTTATTTTCCGTGTAGTTTAAAATTGAATTTCGGCAAGAGACTTAAATTTTTGAATGGAGAAAATAGGGGAGCGGGAGGGTTAAGGTAAATAAAACCTTTTAGGTGAGGCAAACATTTTAATTGCCCAGGAATGTAGAGGGATTACTCCAATCACAAAATACATTTTAAATATAAATTACTATTAAGTAAGGAGGCTGGTGAAATGGGTGCTTTAAAAATTCCCTAAACTAAAATAATAAATTATTTTCTGTATAGTAGAAGATTTAAAATTTTCAAAGGGTTATAAGAATCCCACCCAATAACTATTAAGATCTTATCCTTGAATTTTAAAATGAATACGCAGTAAATGGGGAAGCAGGTTATAAATAGATCTTCACCAGCCAAATATTATTGTTGGATAAACCTTTAGGGCCTATATAAATACATAATATACTGTATTTATATTTACAAGAAACCTTACAACCTTACGTAAGCCACCATTCTTTTACAAATAAGGCCACATATTATTAAAAACAATAGTAGATGAATTGAGCTATAACTGCACTTACATCTGTGGAATCATAAGCCTCGAATTTAGGCAAAGAGAAACTTTTGCTCGACATGTCATATTGTCGTGGTTTCAGTCTCAATAATATGACTCTGACGTGGATTCCTCGCACTTCGATACCTAGGTACCGTCCTCTCTCATTCCCATTGGGCAATCTCTCTATATAACTCACGAAGCACTTCACAGATGACTTGTCGTGGTTAGTGCTGTTCATTCCCAAATTAATATCTTCAAGAAATTTAGCCATCACCTCCTGAATTGTATCATTGGAGATAAATAATGCGGAGCAGCAGTCATACACTCCTGTTCGAATATTGCTTGAAGAATAAAAACTACCTATAGATGAATGTTGATCAGCATTTTGGTCAGCCATCAGAAGATAAGACAAATGTATCTGGGCCAAAATTTGTTTCCTTCCTGTACAAAAAACACAACAAACACTTGATTAGTGTTACATTATTCCGTACTAATTGTTCTTCTTGTAAACAGAATGTCGCCCTACGAAGCAGCACGTATCAATCCCTTTTTATGTGAATTTGACATTCATTTTAATGGTACCTGGAGGAAAGATTTTCATTTAATATACTGTGAGAATCTCTTTGCTGGAATAACAAACAGAAATGCTCACAAAGCCGTTATTTTCAATCATTGAAATTCCAATGTTTGAGTAGGAGTTTCTATAAGAGTGTAACTTCTCTCAATGCACATGTTTTACAATATAATGTACTATTGTGTTTATAAAAAATGGTTTTAAATTTCTTATGTTACAAAGGAGAAAAAAGAATAAGCTGGTTTTATTTTATATTTATATTGTTTAACTTTTATTTTGTGGTGTTAATATTTTAAGAAACTACTCATAAATTGAAGATGTGAGGCTTTCATTTTATCCCTTACCCCTTCAATGTATTACTGTGTTCACTGTTCGCCTAATTTGATAATCTATAAAGATTTATTTTTTCCTCTTAGATTGTAACGATGTATTATTGAGATGGCTCTCGTCAACCAAAGGAGTGGAGCAGTTGTGAAGGACCAGTAAACTACTTCATTCAGAAGTGATAACACAATAAAAATTAGAATGAGCAGATAGATCCGAATTCATCAAAAGTAAAAGATTGAAGGTCATTATGTTGATAAAGCCAGTTGGAATTCAAAGGTGTACAGATCAGCCAAAGAGAGGGGGCTAGCATATTAAGTAAGAAATCAAATCTGATGAAAAATTGGAGAATGATACACAAAAGAGATAGCAAAAAATTAAGGTTCACTAAAAATGTTCTAGGAAAGAAACTGGAGGAATAAAAACTTACTCCGTTTGAAAAAGAAAAGAGGAATAGTTTAAAACATTAACATTAATTTGTGTAAGTCCATACGAAAGATCCGTGCCATGCAAATTATTTACTTAGAGGAGTTTATAACAAACTCAGTAAAGATTTATTCAGATTACTACAGATCAACATAAAATTAGCTAACTAATACCTTCTTAGAACTTATTTGGGCATCTATATAAACTACAAGTGTGTAGGACTTATGAAAATGAATGGTGCAAAACTTATGTCGTAAACTCATTCTCAATCAGGACAAGCTCATGCGTAAGCAGATACAAATGTAATATAAATAGAATGAAATTATTATTATTATTATTATTATAGTAGATATCCTTTTCCAAAGAGAAGTATGAAATATACAGGTCTAAAACCCGGTTGGCAGTGTGTTTCCTGCTACCCTCAACCACTACTCTACTTCAACTCTAGAAGAGTTAATTATCTACCCTAAATATCTGGCAGATTGATTCATTAACTTTTAGAAGGGTATTTGGCCGATAACTTATACGAAAATACTCCTTTGTGACAATCGAACTCACTCATTACTAATCGTTTTGAAATAAATGGCACGGTGAACCACACCGACTTTCTTTCTCTTTTATATTAAAATAAGAGACATTTACAAAAAAAATCAATATTTGCGAAAAGAAATAATAAACATTGTTGCTGAAATATTCCACCAAAGAGCATACATAGAATAATATACACTATTACAGAGACATTGAGAAAAGAGGCATATGTATATGTGTCCACCAAAGAGCTTAACAACCAATTTAATTTGCAAAGATTGGTATTAAATAAATGGTATGACACAATCGAACCAGCTTACCCATAAGTTAGTGTAATATCACTTCTAAGAAAATATTCAAAAATAACTTTTCAGTAAAATACCCTTAAATAAGTTTTATTCATAAAAACAAACATATCATCTTGTTGATAACAATAAAAACTCTTCATTTATAAACTTTAAACCACATTGTTCAAATATTTTTAACAAATTTCAAATTTTCAAAATAAAAAAAGCCTATTTGAAAACAACCCTAAACTTATTTCTAATTTGTAAAATTAAAACGTATTCTTATTTATCATGAAAAAATAGTCCCAAATTCCCATTTTTAGTTCACTTTTTAAGGCCAATTTTGATATATATATTATATTTTCCATATTTTGTCCTAAGAATACTAACCTTAAATTAATTTAGTTTAGAAAAATATAAACGGGATTCATTATCAAATAAAATAGTCCCTATTATCCATTTTTCAACAAAATCAATATATAAATTATATATATTCAAAATTTACAAAAATCAGTATTCAGTAAGCTATCCAAAAAACAAAGTACACCCCTACACAATATTAGTTGGGAGATAACCGCTCCATAGACAACCATTTTAAACAAAACCATTAGAGCCATTTTTAAAACATTTCAAATTTTCAAGAAATCATTTTTTTGTAAACTACCCTTAAACAGGCCCAAATTAACATTTTTGGGGGTCCTGTGCTAAGTAGAAGTTTAGTTCCCCAATGAATAATTATGAATCTTACATTATACATCATACATGGATAATTTTATTTAGAGATACAAATATTTTGCAAACATTTAGCAATCATGGCGAGTACTGTGAGTTTGATTTCTAACATACTATTAATTATTAATATTATAAGAAATATTAAACTATACATTCTATTTAGGTTAGGAAATTTTTAAATTTGTTTGGGAAGAATTTTACGAAAAAACATAAAAATATTGAAATATAATTTTACACCAAAAAAATATATGACAAGTCAAAGTGATTTATTTGTCAGGTGGGTGGGGCCCTTTACCTCAGGGGCCCCTGTGCGTGTAACACTTGGCACATGCCTTAATCTGGGCCAGCCCTTAAACGAGTTTTTACTAAAAAACAACAACTACACAGTGCAATTTTTCATGACAAACACTTCCAATATACTCATTTGAAACCAAATTGTTCGGGTTATTATAAAAAAAATTGAGTTTATGAAAAATCAATCATTAGTAAACTACCCATAAATTAATGTTTACCCCAAAAATAAGTGTACAGTGTTATTTGCTATGTCAAAACCTCCCAAGATGTCCATTTGGGACCAATCGTTGCATCCTGTCTTAGAATATTTAATGTTTTTGAAAAATCAAAACTACTCATAAATGATTATTTAACTCCAAAAAATGTAAACAGTGCTATTCTTCGTGTAAAACACTCCCAAGATAGCCATTTGTAGCTAAATTATTAAAGCCATTTGTAAAATATTTCAAGTTTTTGGAAAATCAGTCATCAGTTAACTAATCATAAATAAGTTTTTACCCCTAAAACAACTATAAGCCCTACATTATCATTTATCATACCACACGATCTACAGATATAGGCTACATTTTGAACATCTCTTGAGCTTTTTTTGAAAAAAAAAAATCCATCAGTATGCTACCCTTCAACGAATTTTTGCCCAAAAACCAATTATACTGCTATATGTTATATCAAACAAATCCTAGATATGCATTTTAAACAAAATAGCTTGAGCTAATTTCGAAAAATTTGGTATTCAAANAATTTCATTAGCTCCATTCATAAAGTCCACAACCCTCTACTTATATATATATATATATATATAAAAAGAATAGTTTTATAAAATTTATAGCTCAAGCTTGAATTAAATCAATCCAATCGTTTTGGATCCATGGTCAAGGACAGGCAGATAGACAGACAGACATTGGGACAGACAGAATTGTAAAATTCACTTTTTTGGATTCAGTTTTAAATATAGCATTAAAATCGTCATAATCTCAAGATAGATTTTTTCACGATCACAATACTTTCTCTTGAAACGATAAAGTAAAAAAAAAACTATTAAAGCTTTCAAAATTAGACTCAATACATTTAAAGTTGAGTCCGCAGTGTTGCCACACACTCGCACCACTCAACAAAACTTCTCTGTTCCCAATTTCTCGCATTGTATCACATTAACCTACCAATAATCATAATTTGATAGATTTACTCGAGAGATAATTAAAATATACTTTTAATATATCAGGAACTAGTTTGTAAAAATATGAAAGTTAAAAAAAAACGTGATAGCGATTTAGGTTGGATAGCTCTGGGATTGCTCGTCACTAATAACCAGCCTGCACGTCGGTAATAAGGAGTAATATTAACAATAGTAATATCAGATCCACAGTGCTCACATGCATTAACGCATCACTCTAGTGCTAGATTGGAGTGACAAGGATGGGGAAGTCGGGGTTCGACTCTCAGTCGGTTAAACTGAGGGTGTTTTTATCCTGAAGGGTTTACCACGCTTCCTCCAAGCAAAGGCGGTACAGTTATACTAAAATTATACCTTCCTCATCGCCACCCCATTAACGTATTAGTGTATGAGTATGACCCGAGTGGGCACTAAGGTACGGTGAAAGAAGTAATTTTAAATATTTATTAATCCTTTTCACTTTACTTACTTACTTTATGACAGTAGGAGCTCGAAAGTTCAATAATTATTGTATTTACAATTATATACTCGTATCCCTATCTTGAACTAGTCCTATCCAGTCCACTTCATCACACTCTCTTGAACTAGTCATATCCAGTCCACCTCATTAAACACTATCCCTATATCAAACTAGTTATACCCAGTCCACCTTATTACACCCTATCCCTATCTTGAGCTAGTCCTATCCAGTCTACCTTATTACACCCTATCCCTATCTTGAGCTAGTCCTATCCAGTCTACCTTATTACACCATATCCCTATCTTGAGCTAGTCCTATCTAGTCCACCTTATTAACTCTATCCCTATCCGTAGCCCACGCCCAACCTCCAATATGAAGGCTCACCCCTATAGGCGGTCCACGACTGCTTATTTAATATGGCTACCCTTTATATCTGAAGGCCGTATCCTCTATCCGCAACCTGAGGACATGCTTTGCCGTGGATAATAGACCAGTTTAATCTCGGAAAAAATATTTTCCCTAAAGTTAAGACACGTTTTGAAGCGCAAATTAATATTACACAAAACTCGGATTTTTGTGTGGCTATAAAGCTAAACACACACACACACACACACACAAGCACATTTGAAATTATGTTACTGTATCGTTCTTTTATTTAGAACTCGATGCAGAAAATCGTGTTAGTAGCCACTCTGTGGTGGCTAGAAGGAGAATGTGTACTATTTACATGTTTTGATGTCTTCTCTTTTATTGCCAAACCCTCCCTTCACCTCTGACAAGACATCTTGTGAATGTGGGGAATGCCAGGCCTCCACCGTGGTTCGGATTCCACGTTAAACTGTAGGTCCTTCATTTCATCTCACAATCACCCTACCATTACACATTAGCGTAAGTGCGTACAACCCGAACGGGTAGTAAGACGTGGTGCTAATAATAATAATAATTCTCTTTTATTCAAATTTCGTTATATAGGCTAGCAGACGAAGGCATTTGAAAAGGTCTTGTTCTAAATATTTCTCTATACACTGTTTGATCCTTTTGTCCAAGTCAACATACTTTTTCTTTCTTTTTTCTGCTGGAAGACTGATATCCACAGCCATCAGTTTTGTTGTTATTTCTTCTGTGCCTTGTTTTAATTTTGGTACAAAAAAAACTCCATTGGGATGCGGAATAGAGATAGACTTATTTAATTTTGAATTCCAGCCTTCCACCGGGTTATTTGTTCTATGTCTTTGGTCAAATGCGTTCCAAATACTTTTTGGTATAGATGGGTTATCCATGCATTGATCGGTAAAGTAATCCAGGAACGATTACAATTTTTCATTCACGGGAAAATTTTCCATTATAATGAGCCATGCGGCGTCAACCCTTTCAACTGGGAGGTACTCCAGTGCTGCACAGTGCACACCATATACAACGTTTCTGATTGGTTCATCGTACTTGTATTCTGCTGCCATACCCAAGCTTTGGATCTGCCTCCACGAACATTGGTTAAAATTGTATATGCATCCTGACAGGTCAGCTTCGGGAAAAACGTCATCTAATGCTTCTTGTAATGCTACTTCAAAATCTATTTTTAATTTTTTTGGAGACCAACCCAAACTTTTCATGCTAGTAAACACTTTGACGTATGTTGATTTTGTTTTATCTTCTAGAAGTAGATATGCTACTGGCAACATATTTGTTAACTAATCGGAGCTTCCGATGTCGGCATGAATTGTGAAAACCTGCTTAGACTGCATCTGAAAGCTTTTGAAGGTGCCGTCCAAGAAGAATTCTTCATTTGATTTTAAAATATTATTCCCTTATGCACTACTAAAGCCCAAAGCCTTTTTCCCACCATAAGTTTCATCGAATAGAAGAAAACTAGATTTATCAGACATAGTTAAGAGAGCTTCATTGAGCTCAATTTCACTGCTGGTTTTCGAATTTTGTGCTGTGCCTAAAGCCTCTCTTCTCATTTTACATAGCGAACCTTTCATGTTGGTGTAGGTTTTAACTTCTGCTACAATTGCAAATCCTTGGTTAAATATTTTACTGAATTCTTGTTTATAAATTTGACTAACAGAAGATGTAGTATCTTCGCTGACCCTTTTCCTACAAATGAACCTCGTTTTTTCAACTTCAACTTTAGCAACGTTGGGTTTACACTGATGAGGCACCGATTCCAAAACAACGTTCTCTGAAGTAGTTTTCAGTCAACCCGAGCATCTGTAAAATTTAACCTAACTGAGCAAAGTATAATAAAGGAAGTATATTACATATTTTTACAACACACAATTTTAACTTCGACCATTTTGAAACGCTCAAAAGTTTCTGTTCATCCGAAATAATAAAAAAACTTGCAAATTATTTCACACTTCATTATAAAGACAATTAATTTTTACCTCATTTATCTCTGCTTTGTGCATCTCTAATGCCGAATGTTTCTCCTTTGTAGTTCGGTGTAAGCGATATAAACAGGGCAATATAATTTACCTCGATTGACGGCCCATGATAAGGTACATAAAAGTTTACGACGCACAGAGCGGCATCTAGTAGCTACTAAAGATTTTATTGCAGGCATGCTACCGAAACTGGCTTCCTACAACTATTTTATCACAGGTAATTTTGAAGAATGGTGTTTCTTTGTTCTTAGTAAATCATCAGAAAGCATTCTTGCCCAACGTTTGTTTCATAGTGTGAACAAAATACAGAACTAAGGCTGTTTCCTCACACCTCACTTATAAACATACACACACTGAGAGGGAGAGACAAAGGCCTTATATACTTTTTAGATAGGTGTAAGATATAGAAACATATTATATTTTGTATAAGTGGAGGGGTAGCGAAAGTTTTGTCTTGGTACAAAGGCACCAGGATGACTAAATACGGGACTGGTTACAATACATGTTCCATCATCATAGTGTAACCAGATTAGTGTTTAACAATGGGACCGATGCGCTTTCATTGTTTACTCTGTTTGCGCTCCCTCTTCTCTCTGTTTCCCTCCTTGTCTGGCAGGTAGACCGTGGCCTTTTCACTTGACTAGGGGGTTAGAGGGGATGGGGGAAGGATGGAGACAAGTCTGGAAGGGTCTGGGTCCTTTTAATTCTGGGCTAGTATTCTAGAAATGGAGGATTACAGACCCTTAGCTGGCACCACCCCTATATATACACGATCAGCGATAGTCAGATGTGCTCAGTTCTTGGTTCTCAACCAGTGAGACCGGTAGTAGACCAGCGAGTCCAGTGTTCGTGTGACGCGTGCCGGTGTGGTGTGTATGGCGCTGGGACCTGTGGTTGGGTGTCGTGATTGTCTTTAAGATTGAAAGTTGATTGTGTCGTGGGCGGGCGTTTTGGGAAACTGATAATTGTATGTTTGGCTATTTATTTAGTGTTTTTGTTAACAAGCTGTTTACTTTATTTAATGTAATTCTATTTTATGTGTTTTCATTTGTGTAGCGATTTACAAACAATTGCCTATATTACCTGAGTCAGTGAACTGTTTAGTTATAATTAATCCAGTGTAATTTTATTTGATGTTTAAAGACAATTACTAGTGTTACTTAGCTCAGTGAACTGCTTAGTTATAATTTATTCAGTGTTATTCTATTTATCATGTCCTTATGGGTTTATTAATTTACATAATTACTTTGACTACCTGATTTGTTGAATTGTTTAGCTGTATATTTTGTTGTGATTTTTAGTGGTGTTTTTAATAATCAAAACCTTGGGTGATCTGCGAGTATTTTAATTCATATTTAGCCTGCAACATACCCCAATATCCCCAAAAGAACTCGTGATTCACACGTTCACGTGTGAACGACCCGTGACCCTCCCAGGTCACGCGTGCCCCACGTTACAATAGTAATAATGTATGTGTTTTGTCGTTTAAAACAGCCCAATAAAATATTCTGCCTAATGTTCCCGATTTTGATTTAATCATTCAGATAGGCGACTTAAGTAGGTAGGATATATAGTATGTAAGTATTTAAATATATATTTGTATTTATAATATACCTGGCGTTAATGCGTTAACAGGATAGTGCTATTTGTACTTGTTATGTTTGATACGTCTTAATATGTAGCTTACCTACAATATTTTATGTTAAAATCCTAATTCAAAAACTAAGAGCAAAAATTGATAAACAAACATAACATATAATTATTAAAATGTGAATGAAAGTACAAACCAGTACAATTATAAACAAATCGTAATATCTTTATATGATTTTCAACTTAACAATGACTTCAATAATGTTGAAAACAGATTTCTAAAGAAGTTTGACTTCATTTACATTATTAAAGCTAATCATACGCTTTCGTCCCATTATTGTTTTTTAATGACTTTGTTTACTTAATCAATTCTAACAACATAATAAACGTTCAATAGTCAAATATTCAAATATTAGGTCTGCAAATGTATGCGAGCTATCTATCTATCTCTTTGAAACTAAAGTGTATATTATTATCAAACCCTACATCAACCTATGTTATGGGTTCAAATTGACAAATAAGAATTTAAATATAAATGTGTTGACCTGAAGATGTGCAACCGCTATTAAAATAATGGCTACAGCAATTTTTACCAGAAGTCGAAAAGGTCACCCATTACGCCACCCCCAGACACATCTCCGGAACCATCGGGGTTTTGGGACCATCTACGGGGGGTTGGGGGTGTACTCCTTTAGACCTTGCTCGAAAATTCCTCTCGAACCTCCTTTGGCTCCTTCCCACCAGAAGCATCCACGGGAAATTTCTCCCACTCTTTTCCAGCCCTCTTCCTCCTCCAGACGCATCTCCAGAACGTCTCCTTAAAACTAATATGTATGTCTCAAAAACTTTTGTGTTTTATTAATTTGATAAAAAATATGTATTTTCTTTAGTTTAGAAACAAACTCTTTATTAAATAAAATAACTGGTTTTTTTCATCTTTACCTAAGCACTCCGCAATTTGCGCACGGGTTTGCTAGTTGTTATCATCATCATCATCATTATTAGTAGTAGTAGTATTATTTATTATTATTATTATTATTATTATTAGGGTCTAGTATAATTTATTATTATTGTTTTCAAAAACTTTATACTTTCATTACTTTCGAATTAAAAGTTGAAACGAATACTTGTGTCACAACATATCAATTTTACGATTTAGTCTATGGGAATGTATTGTCATTTCGATTTAAATAAACAACCTAACGTGAATTTTACTGTCTCAATTCTGAGAAGTATTTTCAATCTCGAAGTTCAAATTATAATATTTACAAAAGTATTTATACTTAATTTGTTTATATAAAGTGGGCTAATAAGGTGTTATAGGTTAAGTAAATATACCATTATCTCGACGATTAAAGAATAATAATACTTAAAATCTAAATTGTTAGGCTGAAATAGGTCTAACTGTATTACAATGTTGCATTAGGTCTCGATTTGATATTTTACTTCAACAGGTATTAATGTGGTATTGTGCTGCAATAGATCTCAATAGTTTTGCAATAGATCTTATTGTAGTATGGTAGCTGTGCAAGAGTGATAATATTTTATTTTATTATTTTTACGGTTGTGAGCCTTTTTAATAGAATAAAATTATTAAAATAAGTAATAATAGAGCAAAATTGTTATATCTTTTTTTGTTTAAATATTTATAATGCTTAATTTAACTTAATAATACTAATTTGTCTCCAAGTATTAAGTAATACAAGTAAAAGCCTTAATTTATTTTATGGATGTAAGGATAGTATAGCACTATATGGTAAACATATTTTAGACACGGTCTGTACCACATTTTCCAACATACTAATTTTTATTTAATAAATAATGAAATAGAATCGGTGGCAGACTTTCTCATTCTTTTACAAATACATTTCCTAATAGAAAACTACCTTGTATTTTGAAATTAAGTTTAACTCTCCTTATTTATGAAAAACATGATCTTTTAATATGGTTTAGCAATAAATACTGGTTCGTTTGGCGTTTTTCATACAATCGTTACTATCATATCTTAAAAACTGGATAGGAAATTGCCCGAAATTACGTGATTTTCACATAAATAAATACAGCCAACCCGGGCCGTACCGTTGAGAACCAAACACAGGTAGGAGTGACCGCAGTAGTGTTGCAGGCGTGTCGCTCCAGTCCTTTATACACAGAAAAGTGTATATGTAAGCTATTTAGAGCGTTTATATCGAAACCG